>CAXITT010000498.1:272534-290049 GCA_964033795.1 Lymnaea stagnalis
TCTATCTATCTATCTATCTATCTATCTATCTATCTATCTATCTATCTATCTATCTATCTATCTATCTATCTATCTATCTATCTATCTATCTATCTATCTATCTATCTATCTATCTATCTATGTATATGTATAGACATACACTAGCTTTAATGAGAATATGTTTGTTTTAAAATAATTCTTATGTTGATTACCTCCGAAAATTTGCAATTCGCAAATGACAAGAGAACCTTTGACCATGTTCAGCTCTATCCCCAAAATGACTGGCCTTGACGGAAAAGCCAGGTAGATAATTCTCTGCTTGTTTTGTATGGAAGACTCAAACAGAGAATTGTTTGGATTATGAGCCTCAAAAAGTCTTACTTTGACATTGTAGTCTTCGCTTTGGTCTGGATCTGTTCAAGAAATTTAAATTTGAATTATATCGAAATTAGAAACTTAACTTTAAAAAAAATATAATGAAAAAAAAATTACGAAGATATTATAAACAAAAAAGAAACAGCATGGCGTACATTAATAATACATTTGCGTTCCATTTTTTTTCTTTTGTAGTCTTAGTTGCACATTTTTTATAATCTCAATGCAATAAGATTTGCATTCTCTTTTTATTTTGTATATTTATGTCCCCTGATAGTTAACGATTATATTCTCCTTTACATTATGATGATATTCCTGGTTGTTTTATAGATAAATTCTCAGCCTAATTATCATGTATATTTTATCATTTTATGATCAATACTTTACGATTGTATCTTCATAAGGATTATAAAGTCGTTATGTTATTTTCTCATAAGCATTATGATTATTTTCCTAGATACGTTATAATTATGCTGTATGTTGAATTATGATTATATCTCAAAGGTATGTTTTTTGTGTACTAACGTTTAAATGTTATTTAACTAGTCCAAGACTTTTCTTTGAAATGTAGTGTGTTTCAATATTAATTTTTTGCCATAGGATTTAAGAATAGAAATATATGTTATTGCTTAATCGCACTTGAAATAAGAGCCATTTGTTAAGTCTGAAATACTATTGAAGTCATTGAGAACCTATTTTAGTTTTTTATCACATGATTCTACGACACATAATATCGCAAAATGTTAAATTGTTTTCTGCGCCGCTTTCCTATTTAAAAATATTTAGAGCTATCGAGGCTGGACTACTTGAATAACACTTACGAATATGAATATGCACTAAAGCCACCGGCCGGTTAATTTGGAGTGTCATCTTCAGTGTATTCATGTAGTCGTCACTTAAAATGATGCAGTAATTCTGAGGAGATATCCCATCGTGAACTGACGCCATCAATTTTTTGATTCTCGTTGTGCTCGCTTGCTCGTCTGTAAACGATGCAGATGCCTTCAAAGCATAATTCCTACCTAGGATGTACACATTTGTATTAAAAATTATTCCATTTAGTTTAACTGTGTGTGTACACATATTTGTGATATTCTTCCTATTTATTAATGCACACAAAAAAACACAGAAAGCCTCGAAATTCGTTGACTAATCAAAAACAAAGGTTGTTTGTATCAATAAATATTTTTTTACTAAAATTTCCATGAAATGGCGAAGTAGAACAGAGAAGTTGATACATTAAGCTTTACACCTTAAATATTACATGGTGCATAGTTGTTTCTATTTTAAGTTTGCAATGAATTTAAAAAAAATAACTGGATATAGTCTGTTTATTGATTTTTAAAACCAAAAGTGATAAAAATCGGAATTATTAAAAACAAAACAATGTACACTTTTAAAAATTTACTATCGTAGTTTAAGGCTTGTTTTTCCTTGAGATGTATCAATAAAATAGAATAACATCCTTTAACAATTTAAATAAGCAAAGCGACAGCTCTTAAGATGTTAAAAGTTTGACGCAGCACGAAAAAATTTTTAAAATATTTGTTCAAGGAAGAAAACGTGATACTCTTACCAAAATAAGCTTGTAAAAAGGAAAATGCGAAAAACGCACAAATTATAATGCTAATTAAGAAACATTTTAAAAAAATTATATGTATATGGTATAAAGTCTATTCACATAAAATGCCCAACGTATCGGTGTTGATCGAAACATAACATAAATAATATGAGAACATTACTATACACCATTTATGTGAATTTACCTGTGTTGATGTAAACAGAACAAACTTGTACGCTTGCATTCCACGACACCATGACTTGATCCACTGTCAATGTATTGGCGCAGAACACATCAATTGTGTTTTTGTTAGTCTCAACAGTTCGCTGTTCAAGGCAGTCTTTGATATCATCGACTCCTTCATCAACGACGTGAAACTTTAAAGTGACCAAAGCAGTCTCTATTGAAAAGGAAAGTTAAATTTCCTTAAAAATTTAATAATCGCATAATATGCATATTCCTACATACCAGTTTTTTTTTTCAAACTTTGCAAATAATTTTAAATTGCTGGGTTCAATGACTAAAATTCATCAGTCAGAGTAGCTGATAACATTGTTTTAAAGTTTCCTTTGTTTTAACCCCCGTCAGCCATTTTCAATATATATTTAGCCATTTTTATTTTATTTTTTTCAACAAAAGTAAAGTTATAAACTGTAGCTCCCTGTTATCACGTATTTAATATACGTTGCTTTATTTTACGGCTGATGGAATATATACAAATCTATTACTAAAGACTGTAGGACAGTGGCGTATCTAAGGGTGAGGGGCTGCGGACTGCACCGTGTGACACCCACCATCAGAGGGGTGACAACCAAGTGAAAATGTGCATATTTACAGCTCGGTCTACACGAATTTCATAAAAGGATAACCGACGACATGTACCTTTATCACACTTGTAACTAATCCAAATGTTTAGGAATGTTCAAAGACGCTAGGTAAATCAAAAAAAAAAAAAAAAAGAAATTAAGCGCTGTATATTTCAGTATTTTTTAACAATTACTTCCTGGACAATCAAGGACTGGAACAAGGTTCCAAAATGAAAAATTAAGGTGACAACACTTGACACACTTGGCTCTATTGCCTCAGGACTTCCAACTCAAAATTGATTAGCCAGGAAAATGTTCTCTTCAATACCAGCCAGAGAAACATTGTGGATCCCCTCTATATATAAAGGAGCCGGAATAATAAATACATTTATCGTGGGCACTTAAGATATAGAAGAATAAGAAGAAATGCGTGCTTTATTTAAATTTCAAGGCGCTGGTTCAGAAATGAGGTGACTCTATAGTTAGGTCAGAAAAAAAAAAGACATGTTGACTATGCTTCAACGCCGATGAGGTGTTTGGAAACTTTCGTAAGTTACAGTAGGCTATATTTGTCTAAATTCTGTTTAATTCTAAATAAAGCTTTCTATTAATACCAAATCCGATGTGGTCGGGCAATTAAAAGTACATGATTAGAAAAATTAAGAACATTTTAAAAATGATTTTGCACTTTGCAGGGTTAACAAAATAATATTTTATAAAATTGTATATTATTTTAAATAATTAACTTAAAAAAAATATGTGAATGATTTTTTGAAACCAAATAAATCGAAACCCAGAAATACTCAAAAAATAAATAGATTCGCTGATTCGTCACTAGCACAGCCCCTTATAATTTGATCACAATTTATACAGCAAAATGTCCTTAATATGCTGTCTGCGTTTACTGTCACCTTTAAATTTGGGCTGATCTACTTTAGGAAGTTAATCTTACACAGCAGTATCTGCAGAATAAGGACTTAACTCTTGACGAAGTAATGATCAAACTTAAGGTCTTAAGATTGTTTCTACGCGAGAACCTCTGTAACATGCTATTGAAAAGGAACTTTTAAAATCAATATAAAAAATGGTATTTCAGTAGAGAGAAGATTCATTTTTAAGAAGAAAATGGCAAGATAACTATTTCAAATTAACCTTAGGACAATCAAGGCTTTCTGATCTGGCTATACCATCAATTGAAAGTTATACGCTGAAGGATATCGAATGGAACTCTATAGAATCTCTTCAAATATTCTCGCGAAGGCTCCAATTATTTCTTACGATCTGTGTGTCTGTGGCTTCATGTGAGCGAAGATTTTCAAAATTATAGCTTATAAAGAAATGATTAAGATTCATCGTGGGGACAGTTAAGTCAGCCACCAATGCGTCAGAAAAACCAATAAAGTCTTTTTTTTTTTTAAATATTGTGTTGTTAAGATTGCGAAATTAAATAAAATTGTATGTTGTCCAAATGTCTTTAAAAATTTTCAAATTAAAATCTACGATTTTACACAAACCCTAGAAAAATCTTATTATAAATGTATTACAAACAGTCAAATCAAATGCTTTAAAGATTTTTATATAATAATATCATCTTGTGGCGATCCCCAACAATTATATTTGTTTCCATGTCTACGTCTAAACTGTAATTTTGCTACTGTTATGAATCTTAATGTAAATATCTGTTTTGCGAGATGTATTTGCATTGTTACAATTTGAACAGACTTACAGCATAGTGATTGATCACAAAAGCAATAGGAAATAGATTTTAACGTCTTCTAAAGAAAACTTTTGAAGCAGAAGAAAGACGAGGTGTAAATTTGTATGTGGATTATCATCTTTAAATCCGATTATAATTATGCTTTGATAAAAAATTGTGTTTGTTTTTCTTTTTAAAAAAAAATTAAATTTCTTGTATAGCAGTTAACAGTTCAAAGAGCACATTTACATGCTTTTACCCATACCACACGCAAATTGGAAAAGGGACTTATTATTTTCAATAATATGATACATTCTATGGCAAATTTTAATTTTATATACAACTATTTACAAAACGAATTGCTACCTTTTTCCTCAAACACAATCCGAACCCAGGTGAAGACAACCGATCCTTTCAGTTGGAAGATCAGATTTTGTGACGCGTGGCACGTCGCGTCATCGTGGTCCGTCAGGAGTGGACTGTCCACGACAGCAGAGTGAGCGGCGTCATCTGACCAAAGATGTTCATAATCATTACAAATTACTCTCTCCGACAAATAGTCTTGGACAAACTTCAAAACAACATCTCATACATATAGACTATCACGCTTCTGGTGTACCACGTGGTCTGCTTCCTAATTGACTGTTTGTAATCAGCTGCTTCCAAGTAAACTGCTTCGTAATAGGCAAATTTAATATTGGGAGTATATTAAAGATAATTTTACATGTTTAAAAGACAGTACGGTTTAATAATGAGTTCAATACCATGCAAAAAATAATCCCCGATAATAACGCTAAATAATAGTATTTGTTATATAACGCAACAGTTTCTGCGTTTTGCACTCAATATTTTCGGAAAATGAAAATGAAATCGTCTCAATTCAAGTATGGTGTAAACAATATTCGGTTTAACATTGTTTAGGACGTCAAAATATTTAATATCCATAAGTGTTTTTATTATAGTTCATGGTCGTGAAATTAAAAAGTGTGCAGTGACGTATCATGTGGGAAGGGGTGTAGCACAAATCATAATTTTTAAATGTGGCCGCACTTGAGATCATGTTTTGTCAAGTAACTTTATTGGATAGGAAGTTCACGCATTGCCGTTGCCAAAGTTGACGATTTATATTTAAACACAGTGGCTTCTTCCTAGCCAGCGAGTTTAGTGTTTGGGCCGAATGGGATGGATACTTAAAGCAAATCACTTAACTATTTCGACATTACAGAAGGTTATACTTTCGATTCCAAGACTAGCGTGGGGAAGCGACGACTCAAAACAAGTAAAGGTTTAGGTAGAATGTGATTTGTCTCTATCCAAGACTCTGAAGTCACTACTTATGCACGATTTCAAGGAGTTAATACTTTCCAGGAGCAGAGAACCTAAAATAGAAACATATGCTGCTCATTAAAAGCAGCATGTCAGGAGTGAGGTCTCCTTAACGAATACAAGATTTGGCAAGACACTTTTTATGAAGCTACACGAACTAAGCGGCCGGTACATATGAGACAACTCTTCCCTATCATCTCTGCATTTGGGGAACCTGTCATGTCCGGAACATGTGGCAAAGACATAAACTGGCTTCAGCCCGTGGCAAAAGCTCTCTCGGAAATAAATAAAATACTTCAATGGCATGGTAGTAATCTTAAACAACTTCATTTTACAGTCATCATTTTCATTCAACTTCATTCTACAACTGCGCTGACATTCTGCACAAACAAAAAATAGCTGTAGATTACACGCAATGACACAACGACGACCAGCGACTAGTCGCACAAGCACCACTGCAGGCATATTACAAGCCACCTGTTTATTCCAAGAATTGTTTCTTCCTTGACGGCACAGCGGGAACAGGCAAGACGTTTGTATACTAAACCCTTGCAATGAGACAAAACTCATCATTCACCGAATTCATTCAAATATTATTGAGTAAAAACTGATCGCTATCCAGCATTCTAAAACTTTCTTCATTCCTAGAAGCTCTCTTCTTTCCACTGACAGAATATTTTTTTTTTTTTTCATTTAAACGCAAACAAATCCCTCTCAGAACCGCCTTCTCCATGACTGTTAACGAGTCTTAGGGACTAACGATTGAGAATATGTGGAGTCATCTACAACAACCAGTCTTCAGTCACAGACCCTTGTGCATGGCTTTTTTCTAGAGTTGCATTATTCGATTCATTATCGGTTGTCTCCAGCAAACACACTATTCACAAGTGCGTCTTTCCGGGAGTAATTCTTTCTTCTTTACTCATGAATTTCTTTCTAACACTTTTCAGTTCCTATTCTCACACCGCTATTTGCTGCGGCGGGCATCAGCTACTATATTCTATTATTTGAAATAAAGATTGATGTCGTCTTATTATGACCCATTTGCTTAATATTATTTTAGTACTTTAATGTTTTCAAAACTTTTCTCTAAATAGAAGTCTGGAGTGAAATGAATCCATTGTGAGATGAGAAGATTAGGTGAGCTACTGGCTAAACAAGAATTCACACATTTGGAATCAGGAAATAAATCAAAGGGTTTTATACCAGTGCAATCAGGCATTATATGGCTAAAATACAATATCAATAATACATTTGAGTAAGATTGCTTTATTAACAAAAGAAGGAGACGCATGCTGTAAATATTGACGGTTTGCGGAAAGAAACAGTTTTCTTCTGATAAGTATCCCCGTTATTAAATGAAGGAATAATTTTGAAATCAGAGGATCGTAGAGACTCGTTTCAATATTCATCAAATTGTTTTAGTCACTTGCTGAAGGCCACTAATTCTTGTATGATCTATACATATTTAGCATGGGGTAGGCGCCAATACTAACAGTACTAACATTTCCCAATAATATATTCCCTCGTTTTGCAGTTGTCGAATGTTTAAAGCTCCAGACGCAATGTGCTCTAATTTGTTCAAAGGAAGTTATGGTTTGCAGCTACAGTGTCATCCCACATATCATTACCGAAAGTGGTTGAGGGCATTTTCCAATTAATTTTAGAAAGGACAACCAATACCATAACATTGATAACTGTTTAGATGATTTGAAAATATTCAGTTTATCTTGCGTGATTATTTAAATGTCTACTTACAATATTGACATGCTAGAGAAAACCAAGGTTTTTCACAAGTGGCGCCATCCTGACACGAAAGATTGTCCTTACACGAATGGTTAGTACAGTGGCATTTTGTATCACTTTGACAGGAGGACACTGAATAGAGTGAATTATTGTTATCAGTGACACTACAAGTGAAACAAATGTAGCGTTTTGTAACATCATTAGTAATTTGCTATTTTTTTACTAACACATGAGTAAAATAAACAGTATTACTACCTTTGATAAGTTAAAATATGAAATGAAGTTATGCATTTCTCTACTTCTTTATTTTACACAATAAAATAAAGTTGTTCATAAAATATTAAAGCAATTTCCTATGTTTAGAAAAACGGAGATGCCATAATTACAGGGAGATAAAGAGTGAAAGTATTGCAGAAATATAAAGAAGTGAGAGAGTATTGAAAGAGAGAGAGCGAAGAAAGGTAAGGAGAGAGAGAGTGTGGGGAAAAATTAAGGAGAGAAAATAAGAGAAATAATAATTGAAGGACTTTAAGAAGTGATAGTGACATAGAAACATGTATGTTGAAGCTTGGTTCAATAGACAGGCAGAGAGATACGAAAGTTTTGGCTTAAAGGACAAATGAAAATACAACAAGAAGCAGAGCACAACAAACGTTGTAGATATCTTTGTGCTTGCCGGTAATAAGATTAAAGGAAATAAAAGAATATTGATATAGATACTGTGAAAAATGAGTTCCAGAATTAAAACGGACCACATATTAAGGGATACATCAAATCTAAACAATAAGAAAGAAGTAGAAATACAAGGAAATTGAAAATATATTAGTAGAATAGTATTTTAATAATACCATATGGGTATATGGTGCCGAAAGGGGGAATAAAAATTTAATTAAAAAACTTGCCTTCTTTGGGTTTGGTGCTTGTGGTAGGCGCATCTATATATATATAAAAATTTAAAAAAAATATTGCATTAAAGAAGTTTTTTTGACCACATGCTTTATTATAGCCTAGGCTTAGTTTGATGGAAAATGTGGACAAGATCTAAATATTTTAATGTAAATGTTTTGTTTTTGTCAAGCCATTTAATAATCCATTGTTTATTTTATATACCTGCTACAATAGCTACCCTTTTGCAGCGTCTTTAATAGTATTTAGTTTAATATGTAAACAGATATATACTTCTGCCAACAGAATCACCATATCTAAATATATTTATCACGTATAACATCCCCTTACGTTTTATTAATGTGTACACCCCCCTCCCCCTAAAAGATCCCCGAGATGTCTTTAAAAATGAGAAGTATATGTAGGCAAATATAAATAAATATGATAATCTCAAAGCAATTATGCTGCATTAAATTTCCTTGGAAATATTCAGCTTCCTTGTACAATAAATTTGTTTTTAATTTTAAATAGATATTAATCGTTATGAGAACCCTTTGTTGTATTGCATTTTTGCATCTGAAATACAAATTTTAGAAAAAAAGCAACGAATCTATGAAACAAAGTGCAATCTAAAACCGGGAAAGATATAGTTATTTATATCAATATATATATATATATATATATATATATATATATATATATATATAGGTCTTTATATATATATAAATATATATATATATATATTTATTTATTATTTTATTTATATATATATATAAATATATATATATATATATATATATATATATATATATATATATATATATAGGCCTTTATATATATATAAATATATATATATACATATTTATTTATCATTTTATTTATCAATCTTCGAAATGAAAAACTAAAGACGAACCCGATTCACATAAAACTTTATTATTTTTCTCTGCGCATTGATGACATGCTCCATCAAAATTACATTGTCTACCAACGCATTGGTCACTGCACGTTTGATTACAGTAGAGGCCGTAGTAAGGGGGCGGGCACTCTGAAAAAAGAATTGAACGCTTTATCATTGAAAGGGTGTCTATTGCATTTGTATGCAAACTTTTGTTTACTGTCTCTGCTTAATAATATGTATTTCAAGTTAAGGTTAACAGCCGTTTAACAATAAGGTTAACAGGTTAACAATAGTTGAGAAGAAATGTGATGGCTTCACCTAGATTCATTTAAAGACTTCCAACAAAAAATGCCTTTTCAACTATGTTGGTATAAAAAAAATGTTAAAATAAAGAAATTTTAAAATAATAAATAAAATTGATATTTTACTTTAAAATAAATATCGAAAAATAAACTTCTTACCAAATTTTTTTTTCAGCGATTAAATGTTATGTTTGGACAAAATAATATGATTATAATATTTTGTAAACTCTTCTAAAGAGTTAAATTAAAGGCAAGTCACCTCCATACATCTGAAATTCACAAATCGTCAAGGAGCCAGTTGTTACGTTGATAATTAGTTTAGAAACAGTGGCTTTCATGACAGGGATGTTGAGAGATTTGTCAGCTGATTGACTGGAAGTGTGGTCACATACAGCGTTGTTGGTAGCATTCGTGCACTTTACATTGAAGGAATAAGTCTCTGCAGTGGTCTCTGTTTAAACATGTTAAGATAAAACATATATGGAGAAACTGAGAAAATAAATGCATTTAATGCAATCATCGAAAAGAATTTTAAAAAGTTAGCAAAGAAAAAAACAAAACAAAAACAAGGGAATAATATAAGATATACTGATGTCCGTATTTGTCTTTAGGGATGTGTTTTAAAATTTCGAATTGAAAAAATATAAGTGTTAAATAAAAAAAGAATAATTTATTCTACAAATTGTAAAAAAATCTAAAATGTCTTCCGTATCCCTTAAATCTATCAGTGCCGTTAGTTTCATTTAAAAAACAAAAACAATATTTGGTTCAGTTTGTACTTACAGCTGTGCTACTTTTAAATGCATAACTCACTTTTGAGAATGTTAATTCCAGTTACGATCTGATTATTGTTTGTGATCAGCTGCAGTGCGTCATAGTTGCTTCTAAATGTAAAGCAGGAGTGTGTGCCACTATTTCCCGCAAAGATTACTTTAAAGTTGTTATGGCTATTATAGTTACAGCCTTCTGCTGCTGCTTCTCTAGGTCCTACATTGCGTCCTGTGAGATAAAGACATGATTGAAAATGTTAACAAATTTATTTTATTTACTGCACAATTCCAAATTAAATCTTTTAAAGGGCTTTTCTAGAATTTTTAGGTCCATGAATGGGTCGATTAGAGAATCATCATTTCACTATTCATTTAATGATTCTCGTTTGAAAGTAGAAGAAAGTTAGAAAGAAAATAGTATGACACAACCATAAGGATGAGCTAATTGCAGGCACCTTTGCAAATAATATTCCAAAATTGCTCTTTTCGGTTTCAAGAAGGACAAGAACATTCGGGTATTTGTTTTTAAGATACTCATCCTTGCTTTTAAATCACATTTATGTTGTGTCCAAGCAAAACTTTTCCCCTTGTGATAAATGTCATAAGTTAAAAAGATCATTTTTTCCTCTGGATATTTAAAAATCAAAGATTGCTTTGAATTGAACGAAGTGATTTACACCAACTTTTGTACAAAAAGAGCGGCAATATGTAAGAAAGTCATGTCATCGCCCTGGATATCATTTTAGCGAACACAAAACATCAATAAATACGACCTTTGTAACTTTTCCAAAAAAAATTCGATAGTGCTTAACATAATGAAATTTTAGACAATGCAAATCCTGTTAACTCGCAGGATAAAAATAAATCTGATAGAATTTATGAAACTTTTCTAATCTAAATCAAAAATTTTAAATAGCTGTAATATATTCTTCTTTACTTTTCTTATATTGTACCTCCACCAACTTTCTCTACGTTCTTTCGATCTTTGTTTCCGTTAGGTCTTACGCCAAATTTATAACATTCGTTTATTGAAACTCATATTTTTCAAATTCAATTCCAAATGATATACATGGTTTATTGCATAAAGGCATTTAGAAAATCATTTGAATGTGTATATTGTGTGATAGTTTTTGAATATTCATAAACATTTTTTATACAAATTGTTCGCACCTCATTCATTTATCTAATTTCTAACTGCATGTTAAATTCCCTTACTGGAAAAAAAAACTTGACAACATCCAAACATGGTCTAACTTTTTAAGAATTTATTAATACGACACATTATTAATGTAATGAGCAAGTTGTGCATAACTAATTCATCCGGCATGAAAGTAAATTTCTCTAAATAATAAAATGAACACGGCACATCAATACGAAAAGAAAAGAAGAAAAAATCTGCACACACACACACATTCACACTAACACACACACATACACACTAACACACACACATACACACTAACACACACACATACACACTAACACACACACATACACACTAACACACACACATACACACTAACACACACATACATAAAGAAAACAATTACCCTCAGTTACACCCATTAGGTTTTCACCTGCATTAACGTAAAGTGAACAGATTTGCTTGGTTCCTCTCCATACCAAAGTCACAGACTCCACAATGTTGTCCTCGTTGCAGAAGACATCAAAACTGTTGTCGATTACGTCGGGTGTCCTCAGGGATCGGCAGGTCTTATTGACCTTCTCGCTATTTACCAATGTCGTAAATTCTAAGGCTGTAATGACTACCACCGCTGAAATGTAAAATCCTTTATAATATCCATTAAATTTTAATACAATTTTAAGTGTGCCTGTGGTTTTTTGGTTTATTTGTTCGTTTTTTGTTATTTTAATTTAATTTTTTGTTTATTATTTTTTTTTTTTTGGTTGTTAGATTTTTGGGAAAGATGTTATCGTTGATTTAAACATATTTTATTTTTTTAAATGCTGTCATTGCGTTGTTGTTGCTTTGTCTAGTCTTCAAATTTGCTTTTGAAAAAAAAAATATGTATAGTTTGTCCTAATGACGGACATATATTGTTTAAGTAAACTGTGAGTGGTTTTTTAATGGTGTAGCTTTTAAATTATAAAAATATATATATTTGTATTAATGGATCTTTCTAGAATTAAAAAAAATCGATATGTTACAACCCAAATAAAAAAAGTACCTAATTATATGAAAGTTAATAAATTATTATCTTCATTACCCGACTTATGGAACACAACCCTGGCCCAAGTGAATACCAACGGCCCATTAAGTTTCACTACAATACGCTTATTTTCATTCTTGTAACACGTTGTGTCATTGTTGTCTGTGAGTAGTTCATCCAGCCCCATTGCAGTGCTTGCAATGTCACCTGTACATTTTAAGTCAAACTTATTTAACTTGGGCATAGATTTATGGCTGAAAACGCTACTTAAAAAATGTTTAAATGTTATTAGTCAAAAAAAATATTCTATCAACTTATTAATAATCGAATGTGGTAATCTTAGAAGTTATACAGCAATAACACATTTTTTATGAATAATTATTTGTCAATGGCCGATGCACTCTCTAACGAGTTTTGCTAAATTTCACCCAGGAAAGTGTAAACACTGTGAAGTGGACATAGCGTATTAGCATCCTTGAAATAAGAGCTACAGTAGTCGCTTAGATATCATCTAGCCTATCGATTTCAGGATTTTAACATTTAAAAAATGAAGCCGTTCATCTTTACTTGTTGGACATTTAAAGTGAATACTTTTATCCTAGTTTTAAAGAATTAAAGTTTAAATTCGGCGTATGTATACAGCCGTGTGCCGAGTGTGTGAATGGTTGCTGTCCTATTTATTATAACATATATGGAAACATATGAAACAGTTTTAACAAATCAGAATAACGAATCTTTTACAAGTTGTCCAAAGTGTTTTATGCATTCAATAAACTCGTGGGATATTTCTGTATACAAGCCGTCTCTTGTTATTCAACATCGATTTGTAGATTAGAAGTCCCAGAGATAAGACTTATGCATACACAGAGGGAAGGCAATAATTACTCCATCGTCAGATCTCTATGTTTCAGGGTTGTGTCTGTGTAATCATAGGGTTTACTCACATACATTAGTGTGCGTTACATTTTTACTATAAAAAGGCTACTTTAAATATATGTAATCTTCCATATGGATTTGTTTAATCAAATTTCCTAAAATAATAGTATATGGATGATAATAAAGTAGCCCGTCTTCACTACACTTCTCGAATATGAACATCCGTTTCTGTTTTACTTTGGCCCTCGGTAATGCTATATTTTGCAAGGGCTTCGTGTCACATATCATCTGCATGTTTTACTAAATCATAAACTGCTGTTCGCCTACCTAAAGGTGATCAACGCTGATCCACTGGTTTTAATTATGACTTATTTCATTTTCGTGTAGAATACGTTCTGACAGCACAGCTGTCGACAAAGATGTATTGCTTTCTTGCCATTTCTCCGCTTAAGAAGTCCTTCAAAATACGACACTCTCCTGTTCTTTTCATATGGACTAATTAACATATCCTCATCATACTAAGAGCGGAGAACATGTTAATCATGTTGGTATTTTCCATAACTTCTATCTTTGACACATTGTCATAAAAAAATTATTTGTAGAGTGTTGCGTATTTATCTTTTATGGAAGCTTCTGAGTTTTCAATCAGGATAGCGTTTTGGAATTACACTTGTCCGCCATTTAAAAACGCAATGGGGACAGATGCTTGATGCATTATGAGTTTTGCACTTTAGTGAGCTTTGAATTGTGACACTGAAACCTTTTTAATTATAGTTGCTCTTACTTTTGAGATCCTGATGTTCACTCATTTATCTCCGAAAAGTGAGCTAGAGCTATTAAGTCTATAGTATATAAATTTGATTATAATAATAATTATTATTATTAGTGGTCTTATATAGCGCGGTACCCCAACCTAGGACTGGGCTCACCGCGCTGTACATAAAAATATTAGCAAAATAAACATAATCATGACATTAAAATAAAATACATAAAAAAAAATTAAAAACAGCGTGTAGCCAAAAGACAAAAACAAAGGTTTATTCCCCCACCAACCCCAAAAATTTTACGAGGCAAAACATGGACGGCAGCCAGCAGGATCGTTTATCGGTCTGAGTAGGAGAACCAGTCAGGATAGGAGAGATTACATGGTCAGCAGTGTCAAAGGGCGCATTGAGGTCTAAGAGCATCAGGATGGGGACATTACCGCTGTCCATTGCGCGCAAGAGGTCATTACTGACTCTCAAGAGAGCCGTCTCTGTGCTATGGAAATATCTATTGGCCGACTGATTAGAACTGAGAAGAGAGTGGCCGTTTAAGTAAGCAAAAAATTGTTTTAGAACTAGATTTTCAATAACTTTAGATAAAAATGATAAGTAAGATACAGGTCTATAGTTTTTAACATTATTTTCATCCAGAGCAGTCTTCTTAAGTAATGGTTTGATGACAGCTGATTTGCAAAGAGGGGAACAGTGCCAGAAGACAAGCTTTCATTTATTCTGCTGGTTATCGTTGGGAGCAAAAAATCTAATGACTCAATCAACAGGGGGGTGGGGATGGGATCCAATGAACATGACGTATGTTTAGATTTTAAAATTATACTTTTGACCTCAAGTTTTGAAACAGGTTTAAAAATATCGAAATGTGAAGTAAGACAAGGAAAAGGGTGCAAATCAAGGAATGGTGCATCAAGCCGATCAAGCTCAAAGCGATTGTCAGCAACTTTGCTTGTAAGAAATCACAGAAAATATCTGTTTGCTGGGGCAGGGGAAACACCGAAGGAAGCGCAGTTCCTTTGTTACTCCCTCTAAGGTAGATACAAACAATAAACAAATGCCAGATTACAAGATGCTATCGTTATGTTTAGAGAGGATATCGATTATGGCAGAATGACATTTTCACTGAGGGCTGAGGGGCATTCCAAAATGTTTACAAGACTTATGGCGGCGATTTACCAACTATTTCAGTCCCTCTTCCGTATGTTATGCCTTGTCCACATATAAAACCGGTAGAAAACATCATATCACATATTGAATTTAATGGAGGGCATGTGTGGTTTCGTCATTATAAAATGTGAACATACATATTTTTTATATTCGTCAGGGAGCGATCAAATTTTCTGTAAATATATGTGCACTCAAATCTCTACATTTCCAGCAGAATGCCTAAACACATACTTTTCTGAGTGCACGGAATGGACCATAAAGAAGTAACATACTCATCCTCAAATATCAGATTAATGGATAAAACAGTTGGTCTTCAGAGACATCACACTCAAACTAACTCTACACGGAATAACGGCTGACTTAGACTTCAAGTGAACAAAACAAAAATTGCAATAGGGAAGGCAACCATAGAAAGTAGGTAATTTTTTTTTTAAAAGTATGTTATCTTTTGGTTTATTTCATTGTGATAAGCAGCAACCACCTAACCTCATATTATGTCTTATCATCTTCAACAATAGCACCCCAGCCAAACTCATATTTATATCTATCACTTTGACAAGCATCAAATCAGCCAAACTCATATTTGTATGTATCACTTTGACAAGCATCAAACCAGCCAAACTCATATTTATATCTATCACTTTGACAAGCAACAAACCAGCCAAACTCATATTTGTATGTATCACTTTGACAAGCATCAAACCAGCCAAACTCATATTTATATCTATCACTTTGACAAGCATCAAACCAGCCAAACTCATATTTGTATGTATCATTTTGACCAGCATTAAGCCAGCAAAGCTCATTGAAAGGGAAAAAGTAATCTCTTATTATAAATGCATGGATTGTTCTAAACAGTGCATACAAAAAGACAATGCCATATGAGAAATGCAATAGCAAAAGAATACGACACTGAAAACAGGGCTAACAACAATTAATACGTTTTACCAAGTTAATAATGGAGTACAAAAGTAAAAAAAATAATATAATTAAATTTTTTTAACTAACATTATATTGTGAGACTGTTACCAGCACAATATCGAAATAAAACACAGTGTGCAAAAAGGTACAAACAATTCAAAGGAATGTCCACTGTACACAAAGCACTAACATTCTCCAAAATAAAACCACAACGCCTTTTGCATTGCAGTCTGCTCTCTCATTGAAACACTCAACGTATATTATGGTCTATTCCATCAAACGTTCCAGACGTATCACTCATTGTTTTTGAGAAAGGAACATTTATTGTTGTTTACCAAATTCAAGTTAAGAAAACAGGCGATTGATTTGTTTGTTGTAAAGAAGATCAAATGCAATCAGTAACGATCAATGCAAAAGCAGGCGACTTTCGGGCAGCTTTAGATCGTTCACAAGAAAGGGATTAAATGAGAATGAAAATAGAACGCCTATATATAACACTGATATAATGGTGTTTCATTGTGGCCTGTAGAAGGACGACAAACCTCATATTATGTTTTATCATCTTGAACAGCATCAATCCAGCCAAACTAAACTTATATTGTATCATTGTGACCAGTAAATCGGCCAAACCTCATTATATGTCATAACATCATGACCAGCAGTAAATGAGCCAAACTCATATTACTATTGCATCATCGGGACCAGCAGTAAACAAATCAAATTCTTAATATATTGTTTATTTACTTCCAATTTTATTTGAATAAATGAATAAAATAAAATAAATTAATGTTGTCTCCATTTTAAAATCAAATATGCTATCACCTATTCAACTTACGGTACTGACATGCAGGACCAAACCATCCTATGTCACAATGTGATTCGTTGATGCAGTGGCCGTTAACATCACAAGAATTGTTCTTACAGTGACAAATAATCTCACACTGTTTTCCAGTGTACCCTTTAGGGCAGCGAATCCCTAAAAAAGCATATTATGTACAAGTGAAACATATTCCTTCCAAAGAATTCTTTTTTAAATACAAGACGCAAAACACAGTTAAAACACCATATACTGGAATTAAAAACTCATTTTCGCATTCTCAATCGTTGTTCCTTTCCTTTAGTCTCTCTCTGTCTTTCTCTCTCTCTCTCTCTCTCTCTCTCTCTCTCTCTCTCTCTCTCCCTCTCTCTTTTTTTATCTCTCTCTCTCTATCTATCTATCTATCTATCTATCTATCTCTCTATCTATCTATCTATCTCTCT
>CAXITT010000498.1:291502-302883 GCA_964033795.1 Lymnaea stagnalis
ATACATACATACATACATACATACATACATACATACATACATACATACATACATACATACATACATACATACATACATACATACATACATACATACATACATACATACATACATACATACATACAAACAAACGTATATATACATACATATTAAGTTTGATACCAAAGTTCGGACATAAAATTCTGAATATAATGTTGATAAGAAAACATTAGATTTTGTAGTGTGTGATTAAAACCAGGACAGAGTAACAGTCTGGCAATGAATATTTGCTAAATGCAGCTTTGCTAAATCGATATGATTCCGGTGAAACATGACCTCAAGACAAGGTTGCCTATCATTAATTCTTTTTACCGTCAGTACAAAACTGGCCCTGCCCTTCTTTATGACATTGAAGACATGTTCCATCCTGGCTACATGATCTGTTTAAACATGATATCGGACACACCTTCTCACAGTTGACGCCATAAGTTTGTGCTGGGCAATCTGACGGGATGATATTAGATCATTAAATTTAAAATCAATTTTAAAAGAGAAAAACTACCTGCTTGTCATATTTTTATAATTTCCTTTTAATTTAAAAAAAAATATATTCAAATGTAAACAATATGCTCATGTTTATTACCTCCGAAGATTCGCAGGTCGCAAATAGCAAGAGAACCCTTGACCATGTTCAGTTCTAGCGCTGAAATGACCAGCCTTGACGGAAAAGCCAGGTAGACAATTTTCTGTTTGTTTTGTATGGAAGACTCAAACAGAGAATTGTTTGGATTGTGAGCCTCAAAAAGTCTTACTTTGACATTGTAGTCTTCGCTTTGGTCTGGATCTGTTCGAGAAATTAACACTTGAAATATATATAATTTATTAACTGCACCTTAAATAAAAGAAATTAGAAAATAAACTTCTCAAATAATTAAAACTAAAAAGAAACAAAGAGACTTACATCATGATTACATTCGTGTCATATTTTTTTAAACGTTTTTATCTTTAGTCTTATAATGATTATAATCTCCATAAAATCAAATTTGTATTCTCAGTTATGATTTTATAATTATTATCTCATGTACTTCATGATTATATTCTCAGTTACATAATGATAATATTCTCCGTTAAATTATGATTAAATTTTAATTTTTTAATAAGATTAAATTATCAGTTATAGTTTAGCATATTTTCATCATTTACATTAAGATTATATTTTCAGTTAAATGAGGATTATATTCTCAGTTATATTGTATATTTTATCCTCATATACATTTTTATTATATTCTTAGATACGTTTTGATTATGTTCTATGTTTAATTAGGATTATATCTTGAAGTGGGTGTTTGCCGTGTGCTAACATTTATATAGCGTTTTACTGTTTCAAGAATTTACTTTTAAGTACAGTGTGCTTAAAATTGTGTGTATTTTATGAGCTTGCCTCTTTTTTGAAAATTTTGTGCAATTATAAATTTAAAACAACGTTGTTGTTTTTTTTTAATCAGTGAATTTTACTCTTTTTATCAATACTTTACTTTGTGCTCCCTAGGATTTAGGCATAGAAATATATGTTTTTGGTTAATGTGTTTAAAATAATAGCCATTTATAGAAATTGAATGGGTACGTCTGAAATAGTATCGAACTCATGGAGAACCCATTACTCTTCACATTGGATTACACGCTTTACATCACATGAGTCTATGACACATATTGCAAAATGTAAATATGTGTTCTGCACCGATTTCCTCAAAAAAAAAAATGTTGTATATTAAGGCTGGGCAACTTGACAAACACTTACGAATATGCATATGTACTAGGGCCACCGGCCGGTTAACTCGGAGTGTCATTTTCAGTGTATTCATGTAATCATCACTTAAAGTGATGCAATCATTCTGAGTAGAAATCCCATCGTGAATTGACGCCAGCAATTTTCTGATTCTCTTTGTGGTCGCTGGCTCGTCTATGAACGCCGCGGACGCCTTCAAAGCAAAATTCCTACCTAGGATGTGCAAGTTGTGTACTTGGATTTAATCACTTCAGTTTAAATATTTTTGCACGATTATTAATACAATTCTATTTACTGAATGATACGTCAGAAACATTATAGAAAGCATTGACGTGCTTTCATTACACACAAATACATGGCAATGTATCATTATTTGTTTATAACTGCACTTACTTTAACCAATAAAATATTAACATAATGAGTTGTTTCGCATAATGTATTGTTTCCGGAATTTATTATTAATAGGAAGTTTGATATAATAATATGATATGCGCAGAAGTACCAGTAGACAGGATATTTGGGATTTTGTGTAAGGAAGTCTACTGCCGTGGTTAATTTACATCTTGTAACATCGTGATCTTTATCCCACAAATATAAGTGAATTCTTATATATGAAGTAACAATATGAGTATAATTATGTTTAACCCAATCAGGAGATTTAATTTATATTTTTAGAAATGAAATATTCTGTGAATAAATGAAGAGTCGATTTTCAAAATGCTGTATCTCCATTTTTCGCGTATTGAGATAATCGACTTTTTCTGCTGCACAAATATGGCTCAAATTTTAGAAAAAGTAAATGTAAATTTAGGTATATATTCAAAATATATGAGTTAGATTATGATGAAAATTGAAATGTAGGTTAATTAAAATGTATTTTTTTATTTTGTTGAATTTCTCATTTCGTGTAAAAATGCTATGTATCCAGCTGCAACTTAGCGACAAAATGTTGTATATCCATTTTGATAGCATAACATTATTCCCAGTAGTAAATAATTCAAGTTGTTCATAGATAACAAACTACTTATATAACACAAAAAAATAAATTTTTCATATACATTATAAAATTTTGTTTGATGAATGTTTTTTATTGATATATTTTAACAGAACAGTATTAAAAGTGCTGGAAAATTGCTTGTAATAGCGTATTGTTTAGAGTGCTATAATTTTGCTTAATTGCAGAGTTGAAGCTTCTTATTGACATTCAAATCAGAGGTCCTTGAGCACTCTTTTATTCTGTAATGGCTGGATATGCATATAAAGATTTAAGGTGTAATAAATAACACAGCTAAGTCTGTAAAGCAACTTTTTAATTTCATGTCCTTAACACTTCTGATGTTTAGTAACCATTACCATTATAATAATAATAAAAATGAAATTTGGGTGGTTTTTTTTTAATAAAGTTACCGGTAACTCACCTTGCAGAACCATTTATGGTGATTACACACAGCCGAAGGGATCTTTCCTCCGCTTTAATGATGAATTGTTTAGTCTTTTTCTCGTGTTGAGCTTTTCTCCCATCTTTTTCGAGATTTTATAGTACAAACAACTCTTTCATCCAGGCAGTCGTTATCAGAGGCGTAGCGTGGTGGAGGCAGGGGGGACAGATGCCCCCGGGCGCCAGCTAGTTAGGGGCGCCAAAATGTGCTTTGATATTATTTTATTGATGAAAATAATGGGTTTGAGAGTTGAAAAAAAGAAAAAGGGGCTCTAAAAATGGTTCTTGTCCCCGGGCGCGAATCTTGTCCCCGGGCGCCAAACACCCTCGCTACGCCACTGGTCGTTATGCACCGTGTTTGTTGTTGTTTCGCGTCGTGATGTTTATTGCGCATGCGCAGAATGCCGCAGAATATTTTGCCAATCACATGCATTGGTCCGAAAATATATACAGCATTTTGATAATAAAAAAAATACTCACACCGCGTTTTGAAAATAAAATTATTTTTAGATGTAGAATAATATTAGATTAAAATTATTTTGTAGATAAACTTTAACATGTCCTAAAGGAACCTGGTTTTCTCTAAAAGAATATACAGTTATCTCATTTTTTTTTTAAATATCGGATACAGCGTTTTGAAAATTGACTCTTCAAATATTGTGGTGCAAAAGTAGGCAGAAAGAGAAGATCTAAAAAAGGAAGACTCTTGCCGTGATTAATGTACATATTGCATTATAGTGAAAGTTTTTCCATGAATCTAAGTGAATTATTATATATGATATAACAAGATGAAGATGATTATTTTTTCTTCATTTATGTAGTTTATTTTATGTTTTAGACGTGATATATCGTATATAAATATTTTAATGCAAAATATGGAATTTTGTATCATGCTTTTAATTAAACGATAAGAATTGCAGTAATAAGAGGGAATATTAAAGTATGCAATGAGTTAAAAAATAAAACTGGAGAAAATCTACATGGTATTTTTAGAACACTAACTTATTAAAATTGCATTATTCGAAGCGAAAAACTGCACATATCTTAATTTTAATACGGTAGTTTAAGTCGTGTTTGAAGATGGTATGTATATATATATCTTACATTCATTATGGGGACCGAGCTTCTGCTCTTTTAAATCCTATATTCAATAGAAAAAATCATCTTTACAATTTAACGATTTCCTATAGAATTCCACACATTTGAATAGATGTTAAAATGTTTGGTGCCAAACCAACTAGCTATTTTATTTTGAAGCATATAGCATGATGATTATTCCCATAATGAAACCTTGGGAAAGAATTAAGATGAAAACACAACTTAAATTGTCATATAATGAAATAATAAACTTTTTTTATACATGTCGTTTGCAGCCCATATTTATACGAAGAGTCATACGTCTCGGGGTCGATGCAAATACGAAATAACTATTATGAGAAAACTGGTATACACACTGGATTTTATATTACCTGTGTTGATGTAAACAGAGCAAACTCGAACACTGGCATTCCACGCCACCATGACTCTATCGACAGTCAATGAATTGGCACAGAACACATCGTACGTGTTTTTGTTGGTCTCAACAGTTCGCTGTTGTAGGCAGTCTTGGATCTTATAATTTTTCTCATCGACGACACGAAACTTTAAGGTAAACAACGAAGTCTCTATTGGAAAGAAAAGTTATAATTCTTTGAAATAATTTAGTTATCACAAACTACCCTTGAAAAAAATTGCTCATGTTTTTTTACCCTTTAAAAATAAATGTAATATAAATAATAGAATGCTTTTTAGTTTTAAATTAACACTTACAAATTTAAGATTTGTATTGTTAACATTTAATATGTTTTACTTATTTTTCTATCAAAATTTGAACTTGTACACATTTTATAATGAAATAAAGTTAAACATTTAATAGAAATATTCCAATAAGCCATAAGTGCATTTTATAAAGAACACTTAAGGCTTTTACAAACTTGAAAATTTGTTATGAGTTTCTTCTTTAGATAAAATCTGCGTTTTACGATTTCTCCTTAATAGAGTAGAGAGAAAAGGAATCAGTTTGGTTAAAATGTTAATCAAGATACCAATGTATCACATTTCGTATATAGAAAATATTTTTTAAAAAATTGTATCATATTTTTGTTGTAAATTTCAAGAAATCTAGTTTAGAGGCACGGAAATGTGCATTGTAGTCCAATATTATTATGCAGCTATTTGTTAAACTTAATGATGATAATTACAAACTACATATATATTTTTTATTAAAATATGAAATTGTATAAACACTTGAATAAATATACATTTCAAGGTTGTAATATTGTATTTTTATTTGTATGAGCATATTAAAAAAAAACTGTTTCAGTTACATAAGTAACAATCGACATATTACGTATTGGTATATTGGAATAGCAGGAGAAAAAGTATCGAAAAGGCCTACTATTATAAATCCGATGATGTCGGGTCATATCTTCCAGTAAATAAGAATGAGATAGTGTATAAATAGAACACTAAAGGAACTAAGCAATGTAATAACGTTTAGATATATGCATTATAATTATTATTAACTTAATAAAAAAGATTACATTTTTTGACTACATAATAAAAAAAACATTTAAACTTAAGTATGTACATCAATGCGAATGTATGTGTTTACGAGACATTCCATTGTTACTGCAACTTGATTTATTAGAAAGAAATGACTTGTATAGTGGTACAGTTCGTTTAGATATCTCGGTAATAATCCAAAATAGTATAACAAATAGGGATTATTTATTTCGTTGTATAAATAAGTTTCCAAAGCTTTTACTAGAGCACCAAGATTAGAATTGAAATAAAAATCAAATCAATATAAACATTATTTAAATCAATGTAGAAATGTATAGTTAAAGTTATGGTCGTATCTGATACTTCTCAAACAGACTCTAATCCAAAAATTAACACAAATATATCATGAGATAATAATACCGACAGGCGATATCACCATGGTAAACACCGATTATTAAACCAAATTATTACTTCAGATCTTATAACAATAATTTTCTTCTCTAAATACCGTTCTTTTTTCTTGTATGTTATATCAATTTTACCAGTTCAATGGCGCCAACAATGAGCGCGGATGGCGTCACATTCTTTTTTTTTTTAAATTTACTTTCTTGACGTCTTTTCCTTCACAGTCATATCTCAAAAACCCCATAACAATACAATGTATATATATTTGTCTCATCCTTTCGTCTTCGTTGGACGATGGAGTAGCTTTGTAGTCCTACACTTTGACGAGTGGCTCACTAGGCCTATCCTAAAATGACAATCTCGACAGCCTTTCTCGCAGGAGAATATTGATTCCTGATAAGATTTTGACATCTGTAATGTTCTTTTTGTTGCAAGGACCTGGTTTCGCGTATCTTTTGCCTGTTTAATCCTTCATCAATGCTGTTCCCCAGCTGGAACGTTGTTTGGCGATGAGCTACCATTCGTTATTTTCAATATTGGCTTCCCGCATGCAAGCGTCCATAAATCTCAAGCGTGGCCCTCCAATAAGTATTGTCCCTTCTGCTAACTCTCTACATTGTAGCATCTTTGGGATGCGGCCTTCCTCCTTCCTCCTTACAAGACCTAACCAGTGAAGACACCTGTTGCCAAGAGCAGAGAATATGCTAAATATTTGCGCACGTTCCAACACCTCCATGTTAGGCATCTTTTCCTACCATCGACTGCGTAGAATGCGACGCAGACATCTTTGATGGATCCTGTTGAGTTTACGCTAATGACTGGTATAGGTGGTCCACACTTCGTTGACATATAGGAGAAAACATGCCTTATAGATACTTTTGTTTTATCAGTTTGATTGAGTTTATTTTACACCGTTAATTCAGTTTAATCATAGTTGCTGCTGTTTTTGCTATCCTGATAGTTATATCTTCATCAACGGATAAAGAGAAATAGAAATATTGGATCCAAAGTATGTGAAACGCTCAAAAACTGAAAGATTATTACCCTAAATAGATATATTTGGAGGGGAAGGTGCTTCATGTATCATTACATGTGTCTACTGTAACACTAATGGACAGTCCAAAAACTTTACAAGCATATGATAGAAGATTAGCCACCCCATGAGATCCTTTTTCTGTGTGAAATGTTAAGGCGGTATCGTTCACGAAACAGCACCTTTTTTTGTTTGGTCTTTGCACGAAGGCGGTGATATTAAACAGCATACCGTCAGATACATACAAAACAATATGTACAGACTTGAATATTGATAAAGATTGTTTAAAATAAAATTGTGAATTACGTTTTTTTACCAGGTTTTGCTTTCACATTTTTAAAAGGGAATACGAATAATAATTATTATTATTTGAAAGGGGTATGGGCTTTAAAATAAATTTCATCAATTCAAAAGTATATTATAAAAAAAAAATATTTAAACTATCTGTGTGTAGGGTTGGTGAGACAATTTAATGTTTTTCTTTTTCTTTGGGACACAACAAATTACGACAGAAAACACCGGGTCGTATTTTTACAATAAAGTAGTAGCTCAAAACTCAAATGCGCCACACACCAATAATAATTTTGTAAATAAATAGTTTTGAAACTAATGAAACAAAGTGCTGATACTTCTTCTAAAAACACATTGCAAGCGACAGAAAGGAGATGTGTAAAATTGTGTGTCCATGCCCATTTTTTAATGATAAGATTATCATACTGCCGTGAGAATTATGTGTTAGATTTTTTTTTTAATAAATAAATATATGGTTGAGCAGTTTACAAATTAATGGATAAACTTACGTAATTCTGCCCATTACCGAAAACAATTTGGAAAGGGGAGTTACGATTTTTCATTAATATGGTAGAGAAACTAGGTGAACTTTTGGTTACATTTTTTTTTAAAATAAACCAAAATATCATATGCAGTTAATGTTAAAGATATTTAAAAGGCTGTAGAATTTTAATGTTGTAAATTTAAGGATGTGTTAGTTCAAGGGTGTTAAATTGGATACATTAAGACCCATATTATAATACTGCAGATACATAGTTCTCAAAATTAAACCATGTTAAAACGTAATCATCAAAGCAGAGATAGTTAAAACTAGGAAAGTCTGATGAAATATTTCCTAAATGTATATTTAAGTGAGTCGAATATTTTCTTTATTTTTTAAGCTTACATACGTCAACATTGGATTTTTAGATAGTGAGACTTCACAAGAGCAAGTAGAATGTATAGCAAGAGCTTTTCAATGCGGCTAAAAAAATAGATCCGACATAGAAACAATTTCGTTTAATTTATGTGTACGAAAAATATATAAACCTATCAAAAAAACAATCCAAAAATACCTTTTTTTGCAAACACAATTTTTGCCCAAGTGAAGACAATCGACCCGTTGAGTTGAAAGATCAGATTTTGTGACGTATGACAAGTTGAGTCATTGTGGTCCGTCAGGAGTGGACTGTCCACGATAGCTGTGTACGCGGCATCATCTGACAGAAAAAATGTTCATAAACATACACATTACTCTCTCCGCAAAACAATTAATCTCTCCAACAAATAATCTTCGGAATCCTAAAGAAAAGAAAAATCCATCAAAGATGCATTTCTACTAATTAGTACCAATTAGTGTAATGTTATGTTAGTTCGTCAACAGTTTCAAAACGAATCTCTGAATACAAGTCTGGAGAGAGAAATAATCAATCGCGAGTTGAACTGTTTAGGTGGCGCTGCTGACAAAACAAGAAGTTTCTAGATTCGTTAACAGGAAATAAGTCAACTGGTTGTTTTCATTGCAATTATACCGTATATAGTTTAACAACAATTTAAATGGGTTTTACACCTAGTCAGAATCTTTGCTAACAAAATGTGCATATGAAGCTCTCGTTGGCATGGCAATCTGGTTTCAGTAACGTTAGCCAAGTTTCTGTAACTTCATACTTCCTTATCATCTAGCCCTAGTTGGATTGACGTTTTTGACATATCTACAGCATGGCAATCTGGTTTCAGTAACGTTAGCCAAGTTTCTGTGACTACATACTTCCTTCTCATCTAGCCCTAGTTGGATGGACGATGTTTTCATATCTACAGCATAGTAATCCAAGCGTGGACAAGAAAAACTATAGTTAGGTCTGAGTGGAAGGAAGTCGAGAGGGAGGCTACAGCCCCACGTGATCTTTTGCGTCACATGGAGGGGTGTATTTCCTTATAACGCTTTATCGATTTTTTTTTTTTTTCAGAATACAAATCCGATAAATGCGGGTATATTTGAAAGTTGTGTATAATAAAACACAAAGTCCTAAATGGAAATAATAAATATAAGTAGGATTGCTTGATTGCATAACAGCAGAAGCAACAGGCTTTGAATTATGATGTAAACTAGGACAGTTTGTGGAATGAACTTTGTTCTACCCAATCAATTAATGAATTAAGGTATTAGATATCATATATATAAATTGATAGAAACAAAATGAGATGAAATGTTTTAGAAGCAATCTTGGAAACTGCTATAGTGACCATATCCTAACTAACAAGTAAAACACAAAATTCGTCAAGCAAGTGGGCAGTGTGATGACCTCCTTGGAACTATTAACAAAGCGCAAATTAGAATTGTATTGCCACGTTCCCAAAAAAAAACAAGGGTTGGCCAGAAAAAATCATGCAGGGCACAACGAGATGAGGAGGTGAAGAGGAATACAGAGAAAAAGATGGGAAGATAACAAGGAAGAGTGGACGGGACTAAGGCTTGGCGATGCTGTGCGAAGTGCCGAAAACTGAGAGGAATGGATGGGGGGTCCTTTTTCATGTCATCCGTGTCCCCCGGAGAGGACGCAAAGCCGTTCAGACCCAAGGAGAGTGGACCGCGAACCCTTTAAATGCAACGTTTTCATCCGACTGGATATCCCCCAGTTTAGGGGGGGGGGATCTTTGGGCGTGCTTCCGCAGGGTCTGGCGGCGTGGGTGACCCTGTCTCGGCCCGTGTGGGGGTGTGCCGAGTGGGGTATTAAGAGCTGGAGATCAACGACCCACCAATGCCATCTCCAATGTGACATTATATATGTGGCTTTACAATGTAAAAGCCCAAGGATGGGGTACCAGGCTATTTGAGCCCACTATGATAATAATTATAATAATTCTAATGTTGGAGACGCCTTTAAGTATTCTTCGAATAGGCTTAGTCACTAACTGAGAGTCACTAAATACCGTATAATCTTTACATACTTATTATAAGGTATTTGCCAACACTCTCACTATCACTTACCCATGATTTACACGTCTACTTACAATATTGACAACCCAGAGAAAACCAAGGTTTTTCACACGTTCGGCCATCCTTACACGAAAGAGAATCGTTGCACGCATTGTCAGTACAGTGGCATATTGTATCATTAGGACAGGAGTCTGAATAGAGTAAAATTATCAATAACAGCGACATGATAAGTATTGTGGTTTTTTTTTCGTTAATTTTTGTGGGGTTGGGGGTGGAGTGGTGTTAATTAATTTTTATAAAACTTGAGTAAAATAAAAATGAACAAATTGTAATGTTCTTGTAGAAAAAGATATTGAATAAAGAAAACTCTTTTGCAATTTAAAGTATAAAATTAAAGTATGACTTTTTTGTACACCGTAAATTTTTTGGCATGATATGAAAAAAAACATGTATTATAAAAAAAAGATGTTAAAAATATAGGAATTTTATGAGAATGAAAGACAGAGAAAGTTAAGGTGAGAGAAAGGAGGAAAGTTAGTGATGGAGAAAGTAAGAAAAATTATTTATAAAATAGATATGTCGTTAATGAGAATGGACGAGAAATCGGTAAAGAGGGAGAGAGAGAGAGAGAGAGAGAGAGAGAGGGAGAGAGAGAGAGAGAGAAAGAGAGAGAGAGAAAGAGAAGAGATAGATACATTTTAGGTAGGAAGAAAGAAAGTTATGGAGAAGAAGAAAAATAAAAACAAGTAAAGTGTTAACTCATTTGAGTTAAAACTTGCCTTTTTCGGGTATGGTACTTGCAGTAGGCTCATCTACCAAGAAAACACATCAAGACATTTAAAAAAAAATCACTGTTTACATTATAGACCTGCTACATTAGCTACTCTGTTGCACCTTTTTTTAAATATCATTTAGTTTGATTAAATACTTATTATACTGCCAAAGAACCATCATATCTCTACGTCTATATATATATATATATATATTT
>CAXITT010000498.1:303115-333115 GCA_964033795.1 Lymnaea stagnalis
GGGTTTGGGGGGGGGGGGGCATTTTGCAACTTTAGTACCAGTAAAAAAAAAACAACAGAAAATCTGAAAAAAATATGTATCTAACAAAGACTAATATAAGAGCCAAGAGTAAAGTTGTATATATGTATAAATATATATATATATAAATATATATATATAATATATATATTTATCTGTACATGTCGTCACAGTGCAAAGACGAACCTGGTTCACATAAAACGGTATCGTTTTTCTCTTTGCTTTGACGGCAATGTCCGTCAAAATTACATCGTCCGTCAAAACATCGTTCACTGCACGTTTCATTACAGTAGAGGCCGTAGTATAGGGGCGGGCACTCTGAAATTTCAGCATTTTATCATTGAAATGGTGTCTATTGTAATTTGTCAAATCACGACACGTTTTTGGACAATTTTAAAGGTGCATTTTAAAAATTAAGGTTAACAGCCTATTAATGAGAAAACAATTTAATGACTTTCAACTAGCTTTAGTTAAAGGGATTCTGACAACGACCACGGATGCCCTTTTAATAATCCTGGTCAAAATTATATGGAAAAAATTTAAAATTCTAAAATTTCTTGTTTGAAACTACGATTGTCTGTAAATTACAAAAGGTTCAAAAGTCAGCCGCTAGACTAATTCTAAAGGCAAAAAAACAACAAAAAAAAACGTGATCATGTCACACCACTACTTCATTCACTTCATTGGCTCCCTGTACAAGCACGGATTAACTACAAACTCTCTGTTCTCTGCCACAACTTTTTCTCCGATTCCTCCCCTTCCTATTTAAACGAACTTCTCTCTGTCTATTCACCCATTCGACATTTTCGCTCCTCCTCAGACGCGCGTATTCTTTCTTTCCCCAAGACTCGAACAAAGACTTTCAGTGAACGATCGTTCTCTTTATGTGGCCCAAAAACAAGGGAATTCTATTCCATTGCACATCCGTAATATACCGACCATCACAGCCTTCAAAACTGCCCTCAAACCACATATATTTAAACTCTATTATCCTCTCTGATTCCCACCTCTGACCGAAAAGAACGACGCTACTGTGTGTCGTCCATGGCTTAACATGTAAATAGTTTTAGATATAAATTTCTTTTGTTTTATTTCATTGATGTCAATTAATTTTTTAAAGTTTTTTTTATTATTATTATTTTCTTAAATTGCATGTACAGCGTTGTGAGCCAATCACTAGGCTGGGGTACCACGCTATCTATAAGTACTTATATAATAATAATAATAATAATAATAATAATAATAATAATAATAATAATAATAATAATAAACACAAATATTGAAAATATAAGCTTTTAACATTGTGTTGGTTTGTATCTTAAAAGCTTTCTTATTGGTACAATTATGTTTGGCTAATTAGATTTCATTACAGTATTATGTCGACTCTTCTAAAGGGTTAACTTAAAATCAAGTCACCTCCGTACATCTCGAGTTCACAAATCGTCAAGGAGCCAGATTTTAACAAAAACGATAGTTTAGAAACCGCGGCTTTCATGACAGGGATGTGAAAAGATTTCTCATCTGTTCTACCAGAAGTGTGATTACATACTGCTTTGTTGGCGGCATCCAGACACATTAAATGGAGGGTATAGGTCTCAGCGGTTGTCTCTGTTGAAACATGCAAGAAGAATCAGATAAGGGAAAATAATATTAATGCATTTTTTTTTCAAACGTACAAATAAAAATGGTTAGAATTCTCTTTTAAATCATCAACAAGCAAAATAAAGTTTGAACCAAAAAAAATAAAACACAAAAAGAAACACCATTACAGAGATATGAAATCACTACTTCTCTTCAGTTTAAGGTTTGACATTTTGAAATTAAGCATTTATAAAAAGTGTAACTTAAATAACGTTAATTCTCCGTTTGGTAGTAAAGCTTAAGTATGTTAGTTATCCCTTATCATATATCGATTTTATTGTTATTATTATTTTTTTTTAAAATTGTAAATACTTTGACATAACGAAATGCCTATTTTTTATCAGATGGTGGATTATAGTTAAAGTTGTGCCTTTTTTAATGTGTAACTCACTTGTGTGAACACTGATACCAGTTACAATCAGATTACTGTTCGTGATCAGCTCCAGGGGTTTATAGTTGCTGTTAAATGTAAAGCAGGAGTCTATGCCACTATTTCCATCAAAGATTGCTCTAAAGTTCTTAGGGGTATTATAGTTACACCGTTCGACTGCAGCTCCAAGTCCTACATTACGGCCTGTTAGATAAAAAAGACTATTACATATGTGTAACTAGTATATTAAATGATATGAGCATTTAAATGAACACTGTGCATTCACTTAACTATAATGTTACGTCAACTAAAAGCTGAAATACCCCCCCCCAAAAACAAAACAAAACAACAACATATATTTGTTTGATTGATTGATTGAATTGATATTTATATCGCGCTGATATCCATGCCACTCTAGCTTGCTCACTGCGCTCTGCTCCTCCGAACTCTATTTCAACAAAGATGTTTTTAATTGTTTCTTAAATGACTTTTTATCACTTACTATTCCCCTCAAAGATTGAGACAAACTATTCCATAATTTTGGCGCAAGAGCGCACTCCGTAAGACTTTTCCTGTGTTCATCCACACTAGGAACACTCAGTAGTGCTGTGTTGAAGACCGCAGGCTCTTCAAGGGTACATGTTTATACATCTGTTCCTTGAGATATTCCGGTGCTCAGCCATCTATGCAGCTGTACACCAGGGACAGAATTTTGTAGCTAATGCGCTCACTCACAGGAGCCCAATGGAGATCTCGTAGACCTCGGGTGATGTGGTCAGATTTTTTTCATCAGCCGATACAATGCATGCTGCAGTATTTTGTATCTTTTTGGAGTCTCTATATTTAGTTCTGTGGTAAACCCCACAAACAACTGGATTAGAGTTACTGCTACAGCATAGGCTGTTCTCCTATAAAGTTGAGGACGCAGCTGACCCAGGGCACGCAGATGACCTAAGCATGTCTTGACAACAGAACTGATATGGGGAATCATTCTAAGTTTACTGTAAATATAAAAGGCAAGGTCTCTGACAGTCGAGGACAGCAGGATCTCTAATTCACCAACTTTTATTGATGCAATGGTAACTTTTCTGAAGATTGGCGTCTGAACAACAAATAATTGGCTCAGTCCTATCACCATTTAATTTTAGTCTGTTTGAAGAGATCCAATCTTTCACAGCAAGACAGCAGTCCTCGACAGCCTGAACAGCAGTTGTTCGAATTGGATCTAATCCTCGAGCCTTCAACGAATGGGTCCATTAAGCACAAATTATTTTTTTTTAAAATTAAGATTTATTTTTCATTTAACGATTTCAGTTATAGAGTAGAATGGAAGTTGTAAGGAAAAAAAAACAACACAAAATATAGCCATGATCTAATGGCAGAACCTATCACTAATCAGATTTTCATTCAAAATTATAATCAACCTCAACCTTTTGATTTGCAGGGAAACAAGAACCTTAGTATATGAATGTTAGAAGGCTCAGCCTTGCTTTGAGAGGACATGTAAAGCGCAGCACTATGTGACTGGAGTGGATTAAGATCAATTTTCCCAAATTGAAATTGCAATAATCACAGATGAGTTTACGTGCAAATGAAAGAACGTGATTTACAAAAATTTGTGTAGACCGTTTAAGAAAACACCTACACAAAGTAAAAAAGAATCCAATGTCTACAAATGTCAATAGTGCTAAATATAATGGAATATTAGTCGTTGCAGTTCTTGCGATATAGCATGCGAATGATACACCTGATAGAAATGATATGAAAACATCTCTTTAAATGTTATCTAGAACCATACGGTTTAGACGAAATTTACAATTTTACATAGCTGCAAAGTGTACCTCTTACATATANTATATATATATATGTATATATATATATATATATAATATATTATATATATATTGCACTTCCAACCAATTGTGTCCGTTCTTATGATGTTTGGTTGCGTTAGGACTTTGTCAATGCTAATCAATTTTTTTTAGGTATAAAGGAAATACATCAATTACGTAAGCTTAATTCATACCATAGTAATGTTTTTGTAATGTTATAATGAAAACATTTGCAAAAATCTTTAATTTTGTACAATTTTTAAGTATTTGTAAACGATATATATTTTTGTATACAAATAATCGATCGGGCGTAATTAATTTATCTGACCTGCATGTAAAATCCCTTGAATGAAACCAGTTGGCAAAAGCGAAACATGGTTTAATAAAGCACAGTAATTGTTTGTATTATCAAAATGTGCATTATTTGTTATTTTAAGACATACTTAGGTATACAAAAATGAACACGGGAAATCAAAACACAGCACAAACGAAAGAAAGAAACCGAACACAAAAACATCTACACAAAACCAAGTGCACTCAATGACTCCAATTAGGTTCTCACCACCATTAACGTAAAGTGAACAGATTTGTCCGGTTCCTTTCCATTGTAACTTCACACTCTCCACAACGGTGTCTTCGGTGCAGAAGACATCAAAACTGTTGTCGGGCTTCTCGACAGTCCTCAGGGATTGGCAAGTCTCACTGAACACATTGCCATCGTCTAGCGCCATGAATTTTAAGGCTGTAATAGCTACCAGCGCTGAAAGTTTGAATACTTTACAATTAGCATTGCATTTTAATGAAATTTAATTGTGTGTGTGGTGTGTGTGTTTGTGTTGGAGTGGGAGTTGGTTGTTGGGTTATTAAGAAAGATGATATCGTTGCTCTAAACATAATTTATATTTATGGAAGCAGACATTGTGATGTTCATGCTTTGCCGCGTTGTCTACCACTTCTTTCAATTAATTTATCTTCTTCTTCTATATATTAAGGGCCAACGATCAGTCTATTGATCATTTTGGCTCCTGTGCATGTAGAGGGTATTTGCAATGTTTCTGCTCCTGGTGTTGATGATGATATATTAAACTGATTGCAAGTGGCAGTTTGTGAGGGAATCATGCACTGGTATATATTCTAATCAAATATGAATTTTTATTTATAGGTTTTATTTATGACATCAATATATTGAAAAAGTAAAAAAATGATTGTATTTTTGAAGAATTGGTATATACGTTATACAAGTATACGTATTGTATTAATGGGCATTTCAATAAATCAAAGAATCGATTTATTACAACCAAAATCAAAATATTGCCTAACTGATAAAGGTTTAGTAATTATTTTCTTCATTACCCGACTTATGGAAAACAACCCTGGCCCACGTGAATACCACCGGCCAATGAAATTTCACTTCAATATTTTTCTTTTCATTCTTGTAACACGTTGTGTCATTGTTGTCTTTCAGTAGTTCATTGAGTCCCATGGCCGTGCTTGCAATATTACCTGGAATGTTTGAGGTTAAATTTATTGACACGGGGCACCAATTTATGTGTGACACTGCTAACTTGAAAAAGGTATGAATATAAATACGTCAGACACACACAGACACACACACACTGATACTTAACAGAAGAATTGCTGATAAGAGTTTAAGAACACAAAACAAAACAAAAATGGATCGATTTTAGGCGACTATAATGAAATAAAGATCTCTCTTTAGGAACATTTGTCTCTGATGTGAAGCATCGTGACCAGCAGCACAACTTCCAGTTTAATGATATGTTTGATATTTACATTGATTTATTCCCGCTTTCATTTTAATGAATACAATTTTGTTTCATAATTTTGAAATTATGTAAGTGCATAAACTGTTCAACTTACGGTACTGACACGCCGGGCCAAACCAGCCTACGTCACAGTGGGAACCTTTAGTGCAGTAGCCGTTAACATCACAAGACTGGTTCTTGCAGTGACAAAGTATCTCACACTCTTTCCCAGTGTACCCTGTGGGGCAGCGCAACCCTTAAAAAACCATATTATGTTTATAAGAAGTAGAGTCCTTAAGCTGAAATTTTTTAAAGAACAAGACGTACACAAATAGTATTTATAAGCATTCAAACTCTAATTTCCATTTCATCATCTCTCTCTCTCTCTCTCTCTCTGTCTTTCTATTTCTCGCTTTTTTTCTCAACCTCTCTCTCTATATATATATCTCTATCTCTCTCCTTATCGCTTTCACTATCTATATATCTACCTCCCACTATTATTGTTATATCGATCTACATACAATAATTTTATTTATGTATAAACATAGTTTACCGAATAAAATATACCTTTTGTGCAACTATTTAAGGAAGCGTTCTGTCGACAATCCATCCATCCGTCAATCAATCCATTATAATAATAATAGTAATAATAATAGGAGGTCTTATATAGCGCCGTACCCCAAACTAGGGCTGGGCTCACCGCGATGTACAAAAACATTTTATCAAAAGAGACATAATCATGACATTAAAATAAAATACATTTATGAAATAAAGAACAGCAATGTATATTCACCCACCCCACCACATAACTTTTACACGGCAAACCATGGACGGCAGCAAACAAGATCGTTTATCGGTCAGAGGAGGGGAATCAGTCAGGGTAGTATAATTTAAAAAGATATGTTTTGAGTGCAGTTTGATTCGTGCATCAATCCGTCCACCTTTCCATCGATCGATCAATCCATCCATCCACCTATCTATCTATCTATCTATCTATCTATCTATCTATCTATCTATCTATCTATCTATCTATCTATCTATCTATCTATCTATCTATCTATCTATCTATCTATCTATCTATCTATCTATCTATCTATCTATCTATCTATCTATCTATCTATCTATCTATCTATCTATCTATCTATCTATCTATCTATCTATCTATCTGTCTATCTATCTATCTATCTATCTATCTATCTATCTATCTATCAATCTAGCTATCTATATATCTATATATCCATCTATATAAAATGTATCTATATTTTATAAAGTCCTCTCCCTCTCTATCACTCTCTAATTCTCACTCTCTCTTCCTCTGTCTCTTTATCTCTCTCCCTTTCCTTTTCAATCCACCTTTCCCTTAAACACAACACATATCTACACAATCTTGCACGTTCTCATTCTATCAAATAACACATAGAAATGCACACATTTGACTTTTTAAAATATATCTTTAACATGCTGATGGTTTCCATTTTTAAAAAAAAAGTAATTAAAACGACAAATAAATTCGGTGATTTATAAGAGGGTGTTTGAAACATCTCAGAGGAGGTATGTACCATCACAGAGGATGTATGTACCATCACAGAGGAGGTATGTACCATCACAGAGGAGGTATGTACCATCACAGAGGAGGTATGTACCATCACAGAGAATGTTTATATAACCCTTTTTCTTGAGGGCACGTTATTGACAAATCTGTACCAAAAGAGTGTTGCTACGTTTTTTTTAAATATTTTATATTCTGACTTAGTAAACTCCCAAACACTATATCATTCAAAATATCACCCTTTGCTTTGCTTGCATGTTTCATAAAGTATTAAATACAAAATAATAATAAGAAATTACAATTTTTTTATTTTATTTTTTTAATGGGAGATCTTATTAACATGTTTGTACATGAAATGTAGATAAGTGATGGAGAATAATGGCGTGTCCTATTGACATGTTTGTACATGAAATGTAGATACATGATTGAGAACAATGGTGTGTCCTATTAACATGTTTGTACATGAAATGTAGATAAGTGATGGAGAAAAATGGCGTGTCCTATTAACATGTTTGTACATGAAATGTAGATAAGTGATAGAGAAAAATGGCGTGTCCTATTATAATTTTTACCTTCCGAACAAGTCTTCCCCACCCTCCCTTCGTAGCATCTATGACACGTTCTATCTTGTGTGCAGGTCTGACCAAGACATGACATCGGGCAAGTAGCGCCACAGTCAGAGCCATATGATGGTGATGGGCAGTCTGTGGAGATGAAAGGAAGGTTATTTCTTTTTATGACTAAATTCGAACCTAGAAGAAAAGTCGAGCTTGTTTTTTCGGAAAAAAATAATAATTTTCAACCTGTTATTTTTTCCTTAAATATTTCTTATTATTATGGTTCTACTGTCTATTCTACAACTGGAGGATTTTCTCCACATTCAACACAATTTGGAATTGGTATTTTTTTAAAAAAATTTTTTTTTATATTTCTGCGTCAGAGACAATTGTGCTTCTCAAAATGTTGAGAGCAGTTGAAAAACAAATCCGTATGTCATTTCAAGTGAGGCTGATGTGCACTTTATATCCTTGCAAATTTTATAATGACTTTTTTGTAAAAGAACATAACCTGACCCTTACATAGAATAAATATATTGTTTAAATATACATATATATATATATATAATTTAAAAGCCCGACATGTGTAGGACATAACTTAAAATGAAATTTATAATGACCACAACTTTCTAGGCCTTCTTTAATTTTCTGTGATATCTACCTTACAATTATATTAAGAAAATACAGACTTTAAATAAAAATTGCATCACAATGTGTCCTACATCAAAAAAAAAGAATTTTAGAGAAAATCAGCTATAGCTAAAAGACCATTGTGATCATCTAGTAAAAATTACAATGCCATAAGCACCCGATTCAAACAAATCCTACACACCAAATTTTAGTAAATATAATAATTGTAAGCAATCGATTTTAAATTTAATTTAAACCCATTTAGTTTGTGGGAGAGAATCAACCAGAAGTAAAAAAAAAAATGTCATTAAAAAATAACAGTAATATTTTAATTGCGTTTCTTCCTTCTGAAGACAAATCTGCAAGACCCATGTGGGACTATCAAAGAGATTTTAGGAATTTAAATTGCATTATTTATAGTCATTAGTAAAACAAAAATAATCTACGTTTTTTATATTTTAATATTAGCCGAAAAGTTTAATTAATTGTCATAAACCTTTGAATGCATTTCTTGTAAAAGGTAACAAATCAGAAATGAAAAAATATTACCCCCAAATATTTGAATCTCACAAAGTTCCAATTGACCTTCTAAGATGTCCAGTTGGACCCTCGCAGTGATCGGTTTTGATGCGAATGCTATATGTATAGTTTCTCTGTTAGCGGTGCTAACATTAAACATAAGTGAGTCTCGCGAATCAAATCCCTTCATTCGGAGAGTAAAGTTTTCTGTTTGGTCTTTGTCTGTTAAGGAAACAAGTTAGATGATTTGTTGACATGTCTTAAGGTGACAGCTACACTACATTCTGCTAGTACCTATAACACTGTTGCGATTGTTCACTGCAATAAGATAAGTCAGTGTTAGAGTATATGTTGCCGAAACCGATCGACGATTAGATCAGTCTTATGATAGGCAGCACTGTAAGGAATGTTGATGCAATGATTTCGACTTTGGTGAGTTCTTTAATGTTTGTTTTGTTTTTCGTTGAATAAATACACATTTAAAAAAAAAATACTTAATATATATAATGGAGGATGAGATAAGTGGGAGGATAGGGAAGGCCGTAACTGTTATGGCCAGACTGAAGAAAAGAGTCTGGTCAAACGCCAAACTAACAACACGAACTAAGCTGCTGGTGTACCAGGATTTCGTAATGAGCACACTTCTGTATGGATGCGAGTCGTGGACCACATACTCTAAACACGAAAGAAGGCTCAATGGCTTCCACCTCAGATGCCTGCGCCACATCCTTGACATTAAATGGCAAGACAAAGTCCCCAACACGGATGTCCTGTCCCAAACAAACATGTGTAGCGTCCTAGCCATGTTAATCCAAAGACGCCTCCGCAGGCTTGGACACGTCAAGGGAATCCAATCTGGTCGCATACCAAAGGACGTGCTATACAGCGAGCTGACGACCGGGAAAAGGTCAGGTGGACGGCCTCGTCTGAGATACTTAGACATATGCAAAAGAGACATGAAGTCTTCTAACATCGATATCTCAAACTGGGAGGAGCTGGCAGAGGATCGATCCTCATGGCGGGGCATCGTGAAGCCAGGATCACTACATGCCGAGGATCAAAACAAGGCGGAAACAGCTGCATAAAGAACGAGGAGAAAGGCCGGTAAATACTGCTCCACCGCATTCGTGTGTGGAAAATGTAACAGAGACTGTCATTTGAGGATTGGTCTCACCAGCCACGCCAAGAGCTGCAAGCAATAAAGATAATCTATCGTCTCCCGCAAACGGAAAGATGCCATACATACATATATATATATATATATATATATATATATATATATATATATAAAAGTAAGTATGACAGTTAGTTTATCTAACTCTATCTACGCTATTTTGGTACGTGTGTGTCAATATGTTATCTGATATGTTAAACTCTTAAATTGAGGATTGGTCTCACCAGCCACGCAAAGAGCTGCAAGAAATAAAGATAATCTATCGTCTCCCGCAAACGGAAAGATGCCATACATACATATATATATATATATATATATATATATATATATATATATATTAAAGTAAGTATGGCAGTTAGTTTACCTAACCCTATCTACGCTATTGTGGTACGTGTGTCGCAATAAGTTATCTGAAATGTTAAACACTTAACCATTTAAAAATTAGTAACGTGACGATTTGCATATCTTTAAGGAAGGCAATGTGTATTTAATCTACCGCAACCCAGGCCTCAATTTATGAATGTTATAAACAATATATGAACGGGCACACGAAGTGAATTGATGATTATTTCTACTTACGAGATTGAATTTTCAGTAGTGTGATGGGGCGCTCAAGTCTCAAAGTGATCAATATAGTTTTTAAAGACTCTTGACTTAAAATGAGACACATGTCGTGGTTAGGCACTCCATCATTTAATAATTTAATGAGATTCATCAACGTGACGCGGTTCACAGGCAGGTCGGGTACTTGTATAGACGACTTCTGTGCAAACTCGCGTCCTGAAAATTGATATATTTCAGAATATAAAATTATTTAGCATAGAATATACATATAATTAAAATTAAATGTATTAATTTTACAACTTCGAAAACCTACAGACTTGAAACAAACATGAACACAAATAATTCATTCCAATTCAAAATAGTTAAATTTGCCTATATTAAAAAAAAAAAAAAATAAAAACAATTGAAACGAATCTCTATATCTTACCAGCGTTGATATAAATAGAACAGACTGATACATCTAAATTAATAGATACATATATTTCGTTGACATATACTAGGTTTGAACAGAAGATATCCCAGGTGTTGTCGACTATTTCAACTGTTCGCTGGTTTGAACAGGTCGTACGTTTGTCCTTATTTGTTAGCAAAGACAAGGTCAAGGCCGATGGGTCCACTAAATGTAGATGTTAAGATACAAGAAACATATTACAAACGTTATGTGATATATCAATGTACCATGGGTGACAATTTTTTTTTTAGTTGTTCTACAATATGGTTGCAATGCAGCCCAGTCTAGTGAAATACAAGTTGAGTTAAAGCATGATCCTTTCAGTACCCAATGATATTTGACATATTCAATAATTATTAGCTCTTAACGTCCTCATTGAGATTGTGTCATTATTTCTTATGAATTAAGACGCTTATGTTTTTTGCAAGTTAAAAAAGTTTACTTTAGTGGTATAAAAAAGTGAGTTAGCACAAGCTAGGAAACTGAAAATTATGTTTTAAATATTAGAATTGTATGCCTAACAAAATCAGTTCCATCAACATATTCCTCTCTAAACTTAAATAATAATAATAGCATAAATCATAATAAAGTCAATTTAGTAAAAAACAACCTTGATCCATAATTTAGGCTCGAAGCGCTGTACAAAGTCAACCATGTATGACAATTTATATTTTTCCACATTAAAATACAAAACGCAACAATACAAAATCGACCCCTGCAACCCAATGGACAATTGTTATGTAATACGTTTGACACGCTTTCCCCGTGCGTGAACTTTGCTTTGACCTAATTTAGATCTCTAGCAGACGGTAGCGTTTGTTGTGGGCGTGGATTAAATTCTCTTTGATGTATCTTGTTTACAACTGACGGCCAATGACACATTGGTTAGTATGCCTCCTAGTGTCTTATCGAAGGTTCTCGATTTTTTCTGGAAAGGTAAAGGCGTTGCTAGGCGCGTCGGTAGACCCACATATATAAAGGATTGACAGGCACAGAAGGTCGGAGATTCAGATAGATATTATTAACTTTACGGGGCGTGTATTATTATTTGTGTGCTCATATGTGTTTATTTCGCATTCCATCATTATTCATTGGCACATTATACTAACTGTGTTAACTGTGTACCGGTACAAGATCTACCATACTGAAAGTTGAAGATTGTCCTTATATTTTCTTTTCTTTTGTAATTATATTAAGGCTTAATAAATCTTTTTAATTGTAACTAGAAAATGCTTTTGGTGTCGTATCTTTAATATTGTTGACTCAATGGTATCATCCTTTGTTAGGCACTGTTTACAACGAGCCAATAAAATTAAAATATAAGATTAATTTCTCATATTAGAAGCCAGTGCGTAACAACAATACAATCCAATAGAAATCGGTGCATAAGCACAATCTGGAAACAAGGAGGTACGCTACACCCCACCCCCCCCCCCGAAAGCAGGTGAGTGCGAAAAAGATGTGTTTTAACTCAGTTTTGATAGATTGTAGTGTCTTGCTGTTTCTTAGAGCTACAGGAATGCGTTCCAGATTCTTGGGCCAGCAAAAGCGAAAGTGCGCCTTCCGTAGGCATCAAGGTGGATTCGCCGTATCCAGAGTTTGCCACTATCGGATAAATGCAGTGATGTGGTTGGGCACTTAAGGGGTCATGGGCGCCTTGAAATAGTTTGGCGCGAGTTCATGCAGGCAGCGCTTGCAGAGAGAGTCTTATGTAGGACAACTTTCCCGTGCTTGAACTTTCTTTGACCTCGCATTACACTCCTAGCAGACAGTAACGTCTGTTGTGGGCGTGGTTAAATCTCTTTGATGTATCTTGTTTACTATCGGCTTCCAATTACACATTGGGTAGTAGGTCTCCTGGTATCTTGTCGAATCTTCTCTGATAATCCGAGAAATGTAAACAACACGTCATAAGTCTTTTATGGAAGCGTCTTACGCTACATGTCTATAAGGGTTTGACAGATACGGAGAGTCAAAGCTTCAGATAGATATTTTTTTTACTTTCACGAGATGTGTATTATTCTTTTTGTTCTTATATATGTGTTTATTCGCATTCTTCATTCATCATTATTCATTTGCACATTGTACTAACTGTGTTAACTGTGTACCGGTACAAGATCTACCATACTGTAAATTAATGATTTGTAATTATATTTCTGTTGTTTATAATTGTATCATTACTGAATTAAATTATATTAATTGTAATTGGTACTGCTTTGGGAGTCGTACTTGTGTTATTGTATTTCTATATGGTATCGTCCTTTGTTAGGCACTGTTTGAACGAGCCATAAATTTAAAATAGGAGATTAATTTCTCCCAATACAAGTCAGTGCGTAACAGAGGGAAATAATCTCTTAGTATTTAAGATTTTCACATGGAATTAGTCCATTTCTCTAGTTGACTCACCGTTGACGAAGAGTTGAAAATCAGGATCGCGAAAGCAGCAGCATTTATGGCAAACATGAGTAAGTGGTCATGGAATAATCCTAAACTCACGGAAAGCGCTAAATTATCCGTCTATCACACAATTGTGCTCAGTAAGTTATTATATTGCATTGGAGTAAGGAATAATTGTGCCAAGTCAAGAGCGGAAACTTTTTGCTCACAGTAAAGGAGGAGGCGAATAATTTTGTGAAGTCGATGGTAGGACAAAGTGCACAAAAGATAGATTTTTTAACATTCCAAAAAAAAGTGCAGCACGTTTGTTCGCTTTAAGCAAAATGCACTGTCACTGGTTAGGTAATTTAAAATCAATATAAAAATGCCGTGTTCTCAATAATCTGCTACATGGAGAGTTGTGAAAGAGGGCAATACTTTTTGGACGTCCGCGACTGCGATTAAGGGGTGTTTGAAAAAGTAACTTGATGGAAGAAATACCCCAAAAAGATCAAAGATTGTAAGACATTATCGCTAAAAACAATTTGAGCTGGTGAACAGCAGTTTATGCGGAATCAAACAGACAGACGACTTGCAAAACTAATTCATTGCAACAAAAGAGGCATCACGGTAGTCCAAAACTAAATATATATGTATAAGCATCTTAAGCCATTTGATGAAGTTTGAAAAAATTTGCTTTATAGTTTCACGCAGACGGAATTATGATTTATTTATGCCATATATATATATATATATATATATATATATATATATATATATATATATATATATATATATATATATATAAAAGAGATATAGGGGAATATTCACACACACAAAAATATATATTTTATATATAATATATATATATATATATATATATATATATATATATATATATATATATATATATATATATATAAAAGAGACAAGGAACGCTTACGTCTTCTCTACATAACAAATCGTGACTGCGCAAAAAATGTGATATAAATGACGCAATATCTCACTGACAAGATCTGGTCAATGGTAACCTAAGATGCAAACATTATAGCTTGAATTTATGTTGCAGGAATTACATTTCGTTTCATAATTTTACTTTGATTGTACATTTTGGTATTTAAATTGCAAGAATATTTGTAATTTCATCCTAGTTTAAACCTTCATTTTTAAGTGGCATATAGTTTGAACTGTTTAAGGATACAACTGACAAGGATGTCTACCTCTTTTGTCCAACCTTATTCTTGCCCAGGTGAACGCTAGCAACACAGAAAGTTTAACTGTGAGGTTGTTTGAATGGTAGCAAGTTGAATCATTGTGGTCAGTCAAAATGTGACTATCTGTTGTTGACAAGGCCGCTAGATCATCTGGGAAATAATTTTTTTTTGTTTTAATAGGGTTTAAAAAATTTTAAAAGCGACCACAACATAAATTAATTTATGAAATATCATATTACAAACATTAAAATAAACCATTGATTTATGTCTCTCTTTCTAATCTTTCTCTTCCTAGATGCTCAATAGGCAAACGCATGACATGAGTCCGTCAGAGATTTTCGGTTTTAACTGTCAGTTTGATTTATTCTACAGTATCTGGAAACATTGTGTGGATGATTGTTTACATAGAGATATGTTTAGACTTGGACTTACAATATTGACAGCTTTCAGTGAACCAAGGCTTGATACATCGAGACCCTTGAAGACACTTTAAGTTTTCATCACACAAATTTTGATCACAGTGGCATTGAGAGTCTTTTGGACAAGATTCATCGTCTACATTGATTTAACCATGAAAACTTGATATAAATATATTAGAGAATTGTCATAGAAATTTCAACAACTTCGAAATCACCGCACAAAATTGTAATTATAAAGATATATGTCTAGCCATTGCCTCCACAAATGCTGCTTGTTGAACTTACCAATGACTTCAAGTTCACATTCCTACAAACATAAGTTTTGTAATATACATTAATATCTTTGTCGTTTATAATGTTCGTTTATTTTAAGTAACGATTCATTAGGTGTCTCAAATTAGTAAATGAAAACAATGGAGATATCAAATCATGACATATGCTCAATTAACGTATACACACATCAAAAAGATGTAAAGATATCTAATCAAACTAAAATGAGAATAAAGTGCAATGTGCGAACAAAAGTCTCACTATTGAACCTCCCGCGTATTGAACGTGTGTGTGCTATGGTCAACGGAGCATAGCTCCAGATTCCAACTTTTGTGGTTTCAGGTTAGAAAGTTAGAGGAAAATTCAAATTTTCGTTAAAATGGACCATGCAGGTTGTTGACTAGGTGAAGGCCCATAACATCACACGGGGCATCCTTCTGCCAGCTTTTCTTAATCACAGTTCCCTTCACGATCACTTAATCACAGACGTTTAGGCCAAACGGATACTCACCTTCATCGGAGTGAGTCAGATCACCCAATTCCCAATTACAGCTGCTCATCATATATACACTTTCTAACCTGAAACCACAAAAGTTGGAATCTGGAGCTATGCTCCGTTGACCAGAGCACACACACGTTCAATACGCGGGAGGTTCAATATGGAGACTTTGATTTTCAATTATTTGACATAAATTGAATTAATTGGAATGCGCTAAAAAATAAAACATCTGCTTTTATTTTAGTATGTGCTTAAGTAAATTTAATATACATTAAAATACCGTTTGATAACTAAAACAAAAAACTATTAAGCATTTTATCAGGTTTTGAACTTACGATTTTGTTTTTTTATTGCTAATAAATTATCATCAAAGAATTATTTTGTTGTTATATAACTAGCCAATATACCTAACGTTTTCCGGAATTGCATTCGGTATTGCATTGCATAAGGAATTTGTACAGCCTTAATACTAACATTAAATTTAAGAACTTTGTGGGGGGAAAAAAGTAACATAAAAAAGGTCTAGAATAAAAATAGTAATAAATCTGTCTCTCATTTGAACAAATTCAAAATAACTTTTGTAAACATTTCTCTCCCCGATAGGATCCCGAAGCCGGGGGAATTCCAATCAGATCCCGTTTTCCGATGTAGGCAGTATCCGGAAGGATCTTGACCCCGTTTTGATAACGATCCCGATTAGATCCCGATCCCGATGGGGTTTCTATCGAAGTGGGATATAGACGCCGTGGATATTAAGATCCTCGTTTGATCACGAGCCTTGCGGGTTCCTGATCCCAGTATATTACGATCTCGTCTGGATTCCGATCCCAGTGTGTTCCCGATTCCGTTGGTATTCCGATGCCATCAATATTCTGAGCCCGGAGGGATCCCGATCCTCTCGATATCCCGATCACGGTGGGTTTCCAATCCCGTCTTTATCCCGATTCCGGAGAGATACCGATAGCGGTGGGATTCTGATCCCGTTTGGATCCCGAAACCGGTAGGATTACGGTACCCGTGGGATCCCGTTTCTTCTGGTGTCCCGATTCAGTCGGGATCACTTTTCCCGGTGTGGTCCCGATCCCAGTTGGGTCGGAATCCCGGTGAGATCCCGTTTCCTTGTGGGATCCTGATACCGGTCGGATTTCGATGTAGGAAACGATAATTTTTTTTAAAAAAAGTTTTAATAAAAGGGTTTTTATAGCGGAAAAATTAAAGTTTAATTTTTTTTAAATACAATAACGCGTTACTCAATATTTATTTTAAAAAAAAAAAAAAACGCTTAATTTTGACTAAAAGTTTAACGAAGTTGTTTTTGTATTTTTTCGGAATAAAGACGGGCATAATGGCTAGTCAAAATGTGTTTGTTTGTGTGGAATTTTTCTTCAGACGCTTCTATGTGGATTTAGGGTATTTCGACCAAACTTGACACATACCTGTCATTAACCAGAATGAAATACTAAGTCTTTGAATGTTACAAAATATTCCCTTAGGATCGAGGGGTGCTCAATTCGTTGTTGTTGTTTTTTCAATGTATATATATATATCTATCAATAAAGTTACCAAAAAATTCTCTACAATAATGGGATGAATCCTAACGAAACTTGGTACACATAAAATTGATATTAAATTTATAAATAATGAAGAGCACTAAATTCATAATATCTACTAAATAATTGAAATGGAATTCGGTTTTATTGATTTGCTATTAGAGTTTCGACTTGATAAAGTTTGAGCATCTTAAGATCTCATAAGTAATGCCTCAACTACCATAAAACTTTGCGTGATGAAACCTATACTAAATGATTTTTTTTTTCTATTATAGATATAATCTTACCTTCAAGGGGCTTTTCAGTATTAACTTCAAGGGGCTTTCTAGTGTTAAACTGTGGGCTTTCTGTAAGGAGGGAAGAATTTAGCTTTATCAATTTATGAACATACACAATCGTCTTCACTGCCCTTGTTCCCAGAACACTCATATTGTAGACTTTTTTTGTGTAATTATTGCACATTGGCATTGAAACGTGCGGACACGTGCGATTCATTCTGGTAGTGGTGAGCGGTGTCAGCCCTATATTTACATCAGTTAAAACGTGAAATTGACAAGATTGAAAATAAAAACATAGACACAACGACGGTGTCGGGTACATGCCTCACCCATTTCACAGAATTTCTGAGTAGACTGTTTAGAACATTGATAGCAGGTCCCGTCTCGGTTGCACCGTTCTTGTAAACAAGTTTCCCTGCAAGACTCTTCACAGTTGAATCCGTGTTTACATGAGTGACATTCAAAAAAAAAAAAAAAAAAAAAAAAAAATCATTTAAAACAAAAAATTGAGATGCTAGGCCATTTTAGCGTCTACGTATTTTAAGTATTCAAGGAATAATGTCATAGAAAAGATTGTGAAATAAAGTGTTTATTTTTAAAATAAAGTGTTTTTTTATTTCAAAATAAAGTGTTTTTATATTTTGAAATAAAGTGTTTTTTATATGTTGAAATAAAGTGTTTTTATTTGAAACAAAGTGTTTTTTTAATTTGAAATAAAGTGATTTTTATTTTGAAATAAAGTGTTTTTTATTTTGAAATAAAGTGTTTTTTATTTTGAAATGAAGTGTTTTTTTATTTTGAAATAAAGTGTGTTTTTTTTGTTTGTTTTTTTTAAATTTTGAAGTATGATCATGAGCTTAACATTTAAATAGGTGCATGTGTTAGCATGGTCGATTTTACTTTGTTTTGCTATTAGAAAAGCAACGTTACAACAACCAACTAATGTCTTTACAAACTTTGTTTTACATTTAGATAATGCTACAGTTTTCTATCTAATGAAAGTTATGTCGATAAGGTAGATATAAATGGGGGGGGAGGGGTGGCAAGGAAAATCATTAACAAATATGAAAGCTTTAATTCGGGCATACAATCTTCTGCACTGGCGCGCCAGCAATCACATCAGCACGCATACAAAAAAAAACAACACCGCTCATGCTACCGCACACGCATCAGGGGGATCAGCAACGAGCCCGACACCTACAGGTACCTCCAAGCATCTCAATTCCACAAATCGTCAGAGCGCCCGAGATGAGGTCGATATGCATGCGGGAAAACTTCGACATGTCGAAGGGGATGAAGATAGGGCTCGGCCTTCTATCATTTAAGTTTACGTTAGTGATGACCAATTTATCTGAGGTCAACAGGACGACATTGATTGCAAAGGGTTGATCGGAACTTGCATCTGGTTCATTTAAAAAAAAAAAAATATACACATATCAATATCTGAATATTTTAAGGGTGCGTTTCAGCCTCTGTTCTTTGGGGAGTTAAAAAACAAGAAAGAAAGAAAAAAGCATTATAATCTATATCAGTGGTCAGTAGTCAGAATCAATGGAATTGTGTTTTTCAAAAGTGTTAATTTGAAAAAAAAAAATTATTTCAACTGTTATTATTCAGATAAACAAAAATTAGTAACTATTATTGACGATATTAATTATCTAATGTCCATTTAAGCACACTGTAAGTGTGAAAACTATCAAATTTTACATAAGATACAATAGAGACCGACGAAATTATTCTTCGGTTTTGGTGCCGAAAGTTGTCATTTGATCACTTTCAGTTATTTTTTCAGTTTCAGCACACATTATATATATATATATAAATATATATATATGACATTTCGACTAACATCATTTATATTTTCCATATTAAAATACTTATTCATTTATATAACAGTTGGAGTCCTAATCCATTCTTGATTGAAGCATATTTTGCTAATTTGCAACCGATTTCCATTAAATAAAGTATTTAATCAATTAAATGTTCTTTTAATATGTCTAAAGTTTCATTTCTGAAAGAGTAATTTAAATGAAAAATAACGTACAGTATATACGGATTCCTGAAATGTCCTCATTGCTGTCTTTAGTTATAGTTAAGCTATTTTTTAATATAAAGCATGAGTTAATGCTGATGTCATCATCAAACAGGTGATTAACATCAAACGGTCCAATGGAGCTACACGAAATGATTGTCTTGTTAAGTTTCACAATCTGACCTAATTTGGGAAGAACAAAATTATTCAATAATAACCCGTTGAAGCAAGTCAAAGGAACTGGATGATTTTAGGGACAAAACATTTTCATGTGTATTTCAAATATATGTTGATATGCAATCCATTAAATTTTAGTAATAGTGTTACCATTGCTTAATATATAAAGATACAATATGGTGCAAGTGGAAACCAGCAATGCCGTCAACGGTTTGTTTGTATGGCATCTTTCCGTCTGCGGGAGACGATAGATTATCTTTATTGCTTGCAGCTCTTGGTCTGGCTGGTGAGACCACTCCTCGAATGGCAGTCTCTGTTACATTTCCCACACACGAATGCGGTGGAGCAGTATTTACCGGCCTTCCTCCTCGCTCTTTTTGCAGCTGTTTCCGCCCTGTTTTGATCCTCGGCATGTAGTGATCCTGCCTTCACGATGCCCCGCCATGAGGATCGATCCTCTGCCAGCTCCTCCCAGTTTGAGATGTCAATGTTGGCCGACTTCATGTCTCTTTTGCATATGTCTAAGTATTTCAGACGACGCCGTCCACCTGACCTTAGCTCGCTGTATAGCATGTCCTTTGGTATGCGACCAGGTTGCATTCGCTTGACGTGTCCAAGCCAGCGGAGGCGTCTTTGGATTAACACGGCTGGGACGCTACACATGTTTGTTTGGGACAGGAAATCCGTGTTGGGGACTTTGTCTTGCCATGTAATGTCAAGAATGTGGCGCAGGCATCTGAGGTGGAAGCCATTGAGCCTTCTTTCGTGTTTAGAGCATGTGGTCCACGACTCGCATCCATACAGAAGTGTGCTCAGTACGCAGGCCTTGTACACCTGCAGCTTAGTTCTTGTTGTGAAATTTGCGTTTGACCACACTCTTTTCTTTAGCCTGGCCATAACAGTTGAGGCCTTCCCTATCCTCCCACTTAACTCATCGTCCATTGAGAGGGTGCTCGATATGTTGGATCACAGATATGTGACTCTGTCAACAGTATCCAAGTCGTAGTCTTCGATGGCGATAGTGGGAAGGGAGTCAGTGCCCTGTGCCATAATGTTAGTTTTCTTCAAGCTAATTGTCAGGCCAAACTCTTTGTGCAGGCAGCGGATAGGCTGGATACGAGGCTCTGCAGGCCATCAGCTGTTAGAGATACCAAAGCGGCATCGTCCGCAAACAAGAACTCCTGCAGCAACACCTTTCTTGTTTTAGTCTTAGGTCTCAGGCGGGCAATTTTGAATAATTTGCCGTCATCTCAAGTGTGGATGTATATCCCCTCGCTGTTGTTCTGAAAGGCATACTGGAGTAGGATAAAGAAAAAGATTGCAAATAAAGTAGGAGCCAGCACGCAACCTTGCTTTACTCCACTACTCACTGGGAAAGCTTCTAAGCCTTTCCGACTATGCTGAGGAGGGAGATTCCACGATAGTTGTTGAAGTCACTATTGTTTCCTTTATTTTTGTACAATATAACGATGTTTGCATCTTTCAACTCTTGTGGTAGCAGTCCCTGTTCCCAGCACAGAGTAAGGAGATCGTGCAAGGGCCGTAATGGTACTTTTTTTCCACATTTGAGAGCTTCTGGTGGGATACCATCATTGCCCGGGGCTTTCCCACTGGCGAGACAATCGATGGCTCTACGTAGCTCTTCTATTGTGGGTAGGGTATTAAGCTCTTCCATGACCGGCAAGTCTGGGATATCGTCCAGGGCAGCGGTTGAGACTTGGTTTATTGTTGCGCATAGTTCTAAGCAGTGCTCTATCCACCGCTTAAGTTGTTTATCTCGATCCGTGATAATTTCCCTTGATTTGGACATTAAGGGCGCAGTCTTGGAGATCAGAGGGCCTGTTGCTTGCTTTATATTATCGTATATTGACCTTGCATCACCTCTATCAGCAGCTGATTGTATGCTGGAGCTTAGATTGAGCCAGTATGTGTTAGCGTTGTGGCGAGCTGCCTGCTGGGCAATTGTCTTGGCGCTTTTAAGCGATTGTAGAGTTGCTGGAAAAGGTCTGTCTTTATAAACTAAGAGGGCCTTTCTTTTTGCATCTGTGACATGTTTATTTTTCCTGCCAATGGGCCTCGAACCAATCTGCGCTTTTGCGTTCTCTCTTTCCAAATGCGTGATAGCCGAGTTATAAATAGTGTCCCCCAAATGTGACCATTTGGATTCAATAGTGTCCATTGGTGGCATTTGTACAAGAGCTTCTTGTAGACTATTGGTGTATACTTTTGTTGTCTCTGGGTTTTTGGTGGAGCAGATTTTTATGCGTGGCTTACTCTTGTTTTTGGTGTGATACAGTTTCTTTGGCTGTAGCCCTATCTTGCTATTCACTAAGGAATGATCAGTGTCGCAGTCTGCGCTGTGGTAGCTGCGTGTGAGAAGGACACTGGCCAGTTGTGTACGTCTTATGATTATGAGATATAACTGGTGCCAGTGTTTAGAGCGGGGATGCCTCCATTACACTTGGTGAATAGCCTTTCAGTTGAAGTAGGTGTTAGTTACACATACTCCATGTAGACAGCACAGTTCCAATAGTCTCTGACCATTTTCATTTAGCCTGCCTCTTTCAAAATGACCGAGGCATGTTGGCCAGGCCATGTGATCGCTTCCTACTCTTGCATTGAAGTCGCCATAAAGGTAAATTGCTTCGTTGTTGGGTATGCTGGCTATTTTTTATTAAGATCTTCGTAGAACTGGTCTTTGCCTTCTGAGCTGGAGGAAAGGGTTGGGCATAAGCACTGAGAATGTTGACTAAACCTGAAGATGTTGATAGTCGGATAGTTAGTATTCTATTTGTGCCCTGTGTCGGTGGTTCTATGGAGGAGCAGAGTGTGTTTTTTTATAGCAAAACCAATCCCATGTTGTCTTGGTGCGTCCATTGGTCCACCCTGTTAGAAGAAAGTGTAGTTGTGTTCTCTTATGGTACCGAATTCAGGGAGCCTAGTTTCCTGGAGACAGGCAATATCAATGTTTAGCCTGCTAAGCTCTCTATCAATGATAGCTGTCTTCCTTTCATCGTGTATGAGCTGCATGTCGGCAATAATGCCCGGGCTCATTGTCCTCACATTCCAGCTTGCTATTCGAAGAGCTGGGGTCTTCTTTTCTTTTGTTTTCTTATTTCTAGGTGCATGTTTTTGTGGCCTCTGAGCTCCACGCACCCAGTGAGACATGGCGATCACTTCCATCGTCAGAAGCAACCCCTTGCGCCTAGCTCTACGCAAATTGAGCTATGGCTTAAAACCGGTAACTGCTACCTCCCGTGTTGTGTTCACACCATTCGGCGATTCTGGAGTGTCCTCTCCAGTGAAGATAAAGCCTGGGCGAAGTAGTATGGAGAATCAGCTGCTGCCCAGACAGCACATCCCCCTCTCCACGCCAGTGGCGGACCCAATGGATCAACTAGTGTCTATACGGCTTGGCACCATTGGCGTCGCAGGAGCTGCCGGAATGCAATTGATTTCAAAAGCAGACCGCCTTAAGAGCTCCACTTCCTGATTTTCTGTCGGTGTTTACTCCCTTAGCCTTTCCCGTGTGGGTATAGCAGCAAGGCAGCGGAGGTTTGGAGTCAGAGTTTCCCTCTTCTATATGAGCTACTGGCCATGGTTTACGAGTCTCATCTACCCGAAGCTATATATATATAGTGTAATATTGAAATTGTGCCTACGACATGTCACTCCGTGTGTTTCAGTCAACGGTTTAACAATGTGTAATTTTAAATGGATAAATTGGATAGAGTGCAAATTGAATTGGCTACAATGTGTGGCCATACTAAGCACTATGCATGAATCTATTTAGCTCAATGGTGCATATATTTTTATAACCTTGTGTTTACAGCGCTTGCTATAATTACATGCACATTTCCTTTCATTGTAGGTTTGGTATTATTTTTATTTAAAAAGAAGTGATAATTAATGTTTCTTTGATTAGTCCAAAGAAGCTAAAAATATTCATAAATAGCTCCATATTAAAGCTAGTATATATACCTGTAAAAAAAAAAAATTAAAGGTTAAACAAAATAAAAAAAAAAAAGAAATTCAGTGACGACCCCTCCATAATTTATTTTGTGTGAATGAAATTTACAGCTCTTTCTATAATTACATGCAAATTTCCTTTCATTGTAGGTTTGGTATTATTTTTATTTAAAAAGAAGTGATAATTAATTTTTCTTTGATTAGTCCAAAGAAGCTAAAAATATTCATAAATAGCTCCATATTAAAGCTAGTATATATACCTGTAAAAAAAAAAAATTAAAGGTTAAACAAAATAAAAAAAAAAAAAGAAATTCAGTGACGACCCCTCCATAATTTATTTTGTGTGAATGAAATTGATTCAAACAACACTTATGTTTAAATTCTCGATTTTCATGTTTAAAGAAAGAACAAATACATAGAAACTTTGGCTCCAAGTCATATTTCCATTGCAAAATTTCATCTCACTTTTAAAATATATTTGCCTTAATAACTCCCATGCTTAAATTTCCGTACTGAGTAAATGAAAACTTAAACCGAATAAATCCTCAGGCATATTTTTACACCGTTTTTTTAAAAGAAAATTACAAACTCCTCCAACCCACACCCCCCAACCCGATAAACCCCAAAAGAAAACTTTAAAATGTTGTAAATTGTATTTAGTATGAGCAGCTAAACCCATGCATAGTTTTAATATACTCTAAAATAACCGATTTCATAAAAATAGAAAACTATACATGTACATATTTATGGAATATTTTTAAAATAGTATATATATATATTTATTTATGTCAATTTCAAAGACAGGCCCTCGCTAAGCATTGCAATAAATCAAAGTTTCACCTCCATTCATATTTATAGAGCATATCTGTCCAGGCCCTGTCCATTTTATTGTGATTGCTGACACGATGGTAATCACACTGCAGAAGACATCGTAAGTGTTGTACGCTGGTTCTGTGATTCTCATCGCAGCACATTCGTTTTCATCTGAGTCTCCATTCTCTACCGTCGTCAATTTCATGTTGGTTATTGTCACGAGTGCTTTAAATAGTTTGGAAAAAAATCTTAACAGTTTAGTAAGAGCACTAATTGATAAGGCTATGCTGAAATTGTAACGGACTATGTTTTCACATGAAAACAGAGAGGTAGCATGAGTGAACAGTGAATTGTGTTGACCATGTTTTTTTCCACGAGGAGAGACAATCAATGGATTGTATTTTTGAGATGCAAATGTGAGCTCCACGTTTTTGGAGAGTAAAATTATGTTTTTGTCAGAGCGGTTGTTTTCCACGCTTTGCTGGTAAATGTATGAGTTGACTGAGATAAGGAGAGCTAGGAGAGCTGTGTGATTAGACAGTTGAGCTGAGTTGTAGAAGTGTGAGGACGTGTCTTTCTTAATGATGGAATACTATAGATATATATGTGAAATTACATTCATGCAAGGATTATTTATTAATATTATCAGTGTAAAGTGTGTTCAATAAAGTACTGTGAGTTTTAACTAGAGTTGAGTATTCTTCTTTACGTGCCTGGATAATAAGTGAAAGAATGAAGAAGACTTAGTCGGCATCCTGAAGTATTAACATAACATAAGTAACCATACTACCGACATAACACAAAGCATAAGAAATAAGATCCCACGCCATGTCAGAGTAGAAATATTAGTTAATACATACAAGTACAATCATGCTCTTTTTTTAAAAATTAAATAAAAAAAACTTGTATTTATTTTTTGTTTGTAAATATACCATAACTGTTAAAATACATCATTAAATAAATAGTATTTGCATTTTGTAATTGTAATGCACATTTTTTTGTTTAAATTCGTAAAGTCAGTTAAAGGCAAGAAGGTTACCAGTGAAGTGGTATTTAAAAAAAAAAAATTCCCACCTGCCCTATGAAACACAACCCTGACCCAGGTGAACAGCACCGGTTGGCTCATGTTTATCTCTTCCGTTTTGTTGTAACTATTTAAACACGTTCTGTCGTTGCCGTCTCGAAGTGTTGAATTGAGCGTGGTGGACGTGGACGCTGCATCCCCTGGGGTGAACACCACGAACAATAATTAATTTACACACTGTATTATCAAAGATCAACCCACCCCCCCCCGCCCCCCAGGTCAACCGACGTGCTTACCTTGATGGCCACACAACGAGAAAAACAATAAATGAAAAGTCTCAATTGAAACTAGAACCAAGAAAATATCAGCATCGAATTAACTATTCATTAGGATATAAAAATGTGCTTTGTGTAACAAAACACAAACAAATTCAGCGATTTTTTGTTTCCCCAGAGTAAGTGCAGCCAGAGCAAATCACGACTGGAACCAGACACAATGCTACAAACGCCAATTGTTATTCCAGATAGCCAGGAACTCTCCCTCTCTCTCTCTCTCTCTCCCTCTCTCTCTCTCTCTCCCTCTCTCTCTCTCTCTCCCTCTCTCTCTTTCTCTTTCTCTCTCTCTATTTACCATGATTCCCATGTTTTTTTTGAGCGAACTTTACATCTTAACATTCTTAATTTACTGAATTATGTTCAATATTTTGGGTCTTCTGCCGGCTGAAAATTGTGTATATTGCACAACAATAGAAGGAAGGAAGGATGTTTAATAATGTTAAATGACTCAGTCAGTTCAATGTATCAAATCTCACCATTTCAATTCTGACCATTTTAACTCTCACCTTTTCAACTCTCATCGTATCAACTCTCATCGTTTCAACGCTGAGCGTTTCAACTCTCATGGTTTTACCTCTCATCGCATCAAATCTCATCATCTGAACTTTTATCGTTTCAACTCTCAACGTTTCAACTCTAATCGTGTGATCTAGAAACTTAAATGTAAGTAAATATTGTTTTCCTAATGCTGCTTACGAAAAATGTGTAACATGACCCGGAATCTATCTCTTCCCTCGATCTAACCTGTTTCTTTCTGTTGTGTTAATTTAATGTGTTTTATCCTTGATCCATTATATTGACATGGTGCATTCACGTGCATTTTCTAAAATAGATTTCCTTAATTAAGCTTACAGTATTGACATGCCGGGCCAAACCAACCGGCACTGCAGTGAGATCCATTCGTGCACGAGCCGTTACTGTCACACTTATTGTCGTTGCAGTGACAGATGATGTCACAATCTTCACCCACGTGACTTGGTGGGCAAGGCTGCCCTAGAGAAAAACGAGATGAACATGTCATTATTATTGTTTTTTTAATTACAAAAAAAATATATATGACAAATATCAAAATTCAAATTTTGTACATCTTAGAAGACATCGTTAATGCTTGAGTCGTCCAATCGATGCACGTTGTAATACGTGTTGCGTATATTTCACGAATTTAGATGTAACGTAAAAATCCGTTTCGTAGCTAGCGTTGTTGTCAACCGATGTGGAAAACTGATGGTGACACCTCCCTACCCTCTCTTTCACCATGAATTTAAAAAACAAAACAAAAAAATGGGTCCAAAGTATAACAATGACAAGAAAAAAAACAACCCCAAATTGAAAGTCAAAAGGTAAAGGTATTTTTGAACTGTAACAACGTTAAGTTATAGTTCTTATTTTTATTTTATATATATTCTTATATTCTTATTTTCTTATTTTCATTAAATTTACTTTATTTAAAACGTTCCTTTTCTTGTCAATCAAAACTGCAAACTGTCAATCAGGATCGAATGTTAAGCGACGGTGATAAAACGAATCGGCGAAAATATTGAATATTTCCTGATTTTAATCTATTTGGTTTCAACATTGAAAATAGCAACAAAAAACAACTTTTAATAACATAAATTAAATCAGTTAACTATATTAGAAAATTGTCTACAAATATTATTGTTTTAACCCTACAAATGGGAAAAATTCATTTAAAGATTTTAATTTTATTATACGTTTCATCTACTTAGAATCGCCAGACCACATCGTATTTGGTATCCATGGAAAGTTAAATTTCTCAGTGCTGGTTAAATATAGTTTCCTGTCACTTACGAAAAGTACTGAACACTTCAATCGGCGTTAAATCACAACAAAAATGGTGTTTTATGAACGAGTTATAGGGTCACCTCATCTCTGGCTCATCAACCTTGAACATTTAACTTCAGATTGGTTATATGTGTGTGGAAAATGTACGAATGATCGGTTATCGTTTTAGGAAATTTGGTTAGACCGATCGGTGTGTGCCCTTCAAATATGCATTTTTTTTTCAATTCTGTCACCCAACCCCCCCACCCCCCACCCCCAGGTCTCGTGGCACATGATGCGTTTCGCACACTCGTACCGTCCTAGCCACACCACTGCCTTAAATGCTAACGATATATGATCTAAATGAGGTGCAAACAAATTATAATGTCAACGTTTGATATTACGTATAAAACTAAACCCGTTAAATTGATAACCCATTGCCACATATTTTCAATCGTGGTGGTACAGAGGAAAATACATTCGTCACATTAGAAAGCATAACTTTAACATAATTAATCGTGCTAACACATAGAAAATTAAGCTCGCCGAAAAAGATTACCATAAATAGGAAAAGACAACGACTGTTGGAGTGTCGTAAAGGTAAGCAAACGTAACAAGACGGTAAACTGAATAAGTAGATACCAGACAGAAGGAGGAAACCCATATGGCTTAAAACACGTTTCATGTTTTCCTCTATACTTTGTTCATGTTCCTCTTCGATAAAACATTTTATTTTTTTATTGGATACCCCAATAAATCACAAATTTAAGCTAAACAAATAATGTCCACTTAGTACCAAAACACTCAAACACATATTTTTTGTGTGTGTTAAATTCATTTTCTTCATGAACATGAAACATAGTTTTTAAGTAGTGGGGTAGGGGGATGGGCGGGACATTTGATAGAATGTGTTTCTATTTGTGGCATCCAGTCTTAAGGGCCGAGTTTCCTTTCAATACCATGACGGGAAGTACGTCATTTATCAATCCGAAAATTTTGATTTTGATTCGGAAACAAAACCAACAAAAGCGAAATGAACATAAAGGATTTTAAAATCGTTACCTGTTTGTTCACCAACTAAAACTATAAAGAAAAAGAAATGAAACAAGATTCTCGGAAAGCCATTCTGTAGCATTCTTTTTTTAGACATTAAAATACGATATGGTTTCATTGATGTGTATTTGGTATGTACATAATATATATATATATATCTGGGGAAAGAACATGATCTTATGTGCTTTCAACAATCTCAGGTGTGAAACATGGTGCTATGTGCTTTCGATTAGCTAGGTCCAGAAAATTGTGTGATTTGCTTATAATAAGCTAGGGACAGAACATGGTGGTGTGTGCTTTAAAAAAAAGCCAGGATCAAAACGTTGTTTTATGTGCTTTCAACAAGCTTCACTTTTTTAACAGAAAATGGTTTTATTTGCTTTCAAAAATTCATGGAAAGAGCATAGTGTTCTTTACCCACGCCTATTCTGAAAGGAAATAGACCATCGTTCACGTTAAACACCCCACACCTCAATCCATAAGCAGAAAACAACATTTCAGTACGAATTTTGCCTGTGGCCTGACAACATTTCAGTACGAATCTTGCCTGTGGCCTGACAACATTTCAGTAAGAATCTTGTCTGTGGCCTGACAACATTTCAGTACGAATCTTGCCTGTGGCCTGACAACATTTCGCAAACTGGCCAGCCAAATCGCAAAATCATAAAACCATTGTAGATCTGCAAGTCATTTAACAGTGCCGTTTGGCGATTTCCTGATTTGCTCGACCTAGTCCTGAAATGACCGAGTTCAGGATTCGCCTGTAATATACATATATTATATATTTTATAGTATTTTGATTAGCAAAGTATATATGCCGTAAATGCAAGGACATTTATACTTGGCCAGAAATAGATATACAAATCAATACATTCCAATATTCATTTATTTTTAAAAGATTCATATTTTCGAGATTTTCAGTATCTTTTGGTCATTTTACAGTAGCGGTTTTAAATATGTGGGTCGCGTCGCTTTGAGGGTCAAACGACACTAACACAGGGGTCATCTACGACCATCGGAAAACCCCTATTTATGAAGTGTCAACGAAAATAATTGTATAGCTGGGGGGTCACAGCAACATAAGGACCTGCATCGCGGCATTAGGAAGTTTGAGAACAGCTGGAATAATATAGTCTCT
>CAXITT010000498.1:335615-362533 GCA_964033795.1 Lymnaea stagnalis
CTTAACATTGGTTAGAAGCTGCCTATTTGGGATATCTCCTTGATAAATCATTTGACACCTTAGGATATAGAAATTGCAAGTTTATAACGAAATGTTACCTCAAAGTAGTTAAACGTGCAGTTTCAATCATTATGCTGTCCATATCATCCGTGGCAAACGTCAGGACAAGGTAGTGTTTAAGTTTGGGACCTATTTCTTTTATCAAATAACTGCAATTTGTAAATGTGGGAAAACATGAATGTAATTCATAGCAATTCTAAATAGAAAAATAATTCTAAAAATGCGTTTAAAAAAAAAAAAGTAAAGAAATCAACACCGCTCAAGGTGTGACGGTACAGCAAGACAGAGGTTAAACTAACACACATATTCTGGTGACGGTCTGAGATTACTCTCTTATGACCCCGGCTAGTAAATTGGCTATCAACTCCATCTGTTGAGCTGAGCCATACAACATTTCCCTCCCAAAGGGTCCTCCAGCCGCCCTGGCTTCCCCCGGGAGATCTAGTGAGGGACATCCGGTCAACAGGTGCTCTAGGGTCTCCGGGGCCAGGCTGCAATGCCGGCAGGTAGGATCTCTGTTGTTATCCAGCCGCCAGAAATATGTGCGCAAGGGGCAGTGCTCGGTGCGCATCTGCGTCACTAAACTCTGCGATCTGCGTCCTAACCACCCACCATGGGTCTTGTTTGCTAGGAGTGGGCAAGTTTGAATAGACGCCTCTGGCGGTCGTGTTGTCAGCCCATTGCCTGTACCACTTCTGCCTGAAGTGGTCCGCCAGCCAGGTTAAACTAGAATGCGCTATTGTCAGTTATACAGTAACACAAACATATAAATGAAAAGAAAATATAATTTCTTTTTTTGGGGGGAAAAGATAAACTTTTAAATAGGACACACATGTATATGTATCTTATGTAAGTTTTATTTTAACTTTTATAAATCTTTTTTGTTTAGAATAGAAACAAAAGAAAGTGATGCGTGACATAGAACATTAATTAATATACATTACCGACGCTTACACAATAAGGTAATTATTTGAAAATAATGACATTGGCTGAAGAAAAGCTGAACCCCCTGGCCTATTTTCCTTGGTACAAGGTAAATCGTGTATCAATACCAATCCAACACTGCTGGAGCTCGATATCGAGAATGGCTGGTAGACATCTTTTATCTGAAATCGTGATCTCATTTTTTTTTAAGGCAATTTTTTTTTTTATTTACAATTACTATTATAATTTTAATTTTCATTTTTAAAAAAGCCAAAACTTTGTCCTATTTTAAAATATCGTTTTGTGTGTTGCCGAGATAAACGTTGACAATTTTAAGAACATTGGTTCATACCTCAGCTAAGCACCGTTGAGTTCTCAACACCAATACGTGGGTCTTGTTCATGCTGATCAAAGCCTATCATAACTATACATTAATACCAAGTGATGTTTCTAGGGCGTATCCCTTAATTTAAAAGAAAAACATGCACGGTTTTTTGTTTCTTTTTCTCCCCCAATAATCATTGTCAACTTAGAGACCAAGCCTTTCTGAAGACACACAAGACAACTGGTATGCCGTTGGTAGATGTAAAAATGGGTGATTCATATCGTCGTCATCTACCTTCCATTTGAAAAAGATCAATACCCTTAACAATTTCACTTGAGAGTCCATTTTAATTAATTAATTTAAAAAAATAATCTGAAAAAGTAGTTGACTGTCGATGTAGGCAAGAAAGAAATATATAATTAACAGTTTTGTTTTTTCGGACAGTGTAAGAATTATGTATATATATATATATGTATATATCTATATATATCTATCTATATATATATATATATATATATATAAATCTATATATATATATATATATATAAGATTGAGCAAGACTGACCACAATGACAAAGAACAGAAAATATAGAGACATGTTGGTTTTCTTAAAAATAATAATAACTATATACTATAATATATAAAGGCAAGAAAGAAATATATAATTAACAGTTTTGTTTTTTCGGACAGTGTAAGAATTATGTATATATATATATATGTATATATCTATATATATCTATCTATATATATATATATATATATATATATAAATCTATATATATATATATATATATAAGATTGAGCAAGGCTGACCGCAATGACAAAGAACCGAAAATATTGAGACATGTTGGTTTTCTTAAAAATAATCATAACTATTTACTATAATTTATAGCCTGAACATATTTAAACGCACAAAAAAAAAGTTTATATATCCACTTTTGTTTTATTAAAGGTTAAGTATTATTAGTATAAATGACAGAAACAATTAAAATAACAACTAAGGGACTGCTTTAAGCATTTGTTCTTATATTAGCTCTATGACAATCATTTACGTATGCATTACTATGCCATTAATCAGATTGCGATAAAACTTTAGTGAATAGATTTGAATCGATGTTCACAAAGGTTCTTAATTAGTAAAATAAATTTACAATATTCAATTAGGGGCCGTGGGCTCAACATTTTTTTTCGTCTATTTTCTATGTAAAGTTAATTTTAAAAAAAAAAAGCTATTGTATGTGTGGGCTAAATTTTGAAAATACATCCCTCTTATATGGACAGCTTCATGTGGTCTGCTCAAGCATCAAAACAATCTTATCATTTATAAGACGAACATAAAAAAACTCTATTTGATAAATAAAAATTACTTTTAAAAAGACGTAATTAAACGCAAACACTTTCTTTCTTTTAGTGGCATTGCAAAGCATGCCCGGGAAACGTAAGATTGCTTACAAGCTATACAACCCAAATTTAACCAAAAGTGTAAACAAATCGACATTTGATATTGGACCGCTAAAAATGAAAATAAATGAAAAGTAGGATATTGTTCTTTTAAGAAATCGTACCCATGTGATGATTGACTTACATAACCAAGGAAGACACCGGGCTGATCTATTACTTTCTGTGAGTTGGCAGACGGTGTACCTGCGTATGTGATCAAAGTGTTACCCACTGTTGCGATGATGATCAGATAGGAGTGTATAGACTTGTAAATGATACCAGGTGCGATAAACTCAACACCATAGAAAACTTCTGGTGGCATCATGTCTGGGAAAATTGACAAAATACAATTTATTACCTTTTTTAAAAAAAAATCTTAGAGACACACATGTTGTTGGATGTAAACATTAGTTTGTTGACTGGATGGCGTTCATTTCAACTCCCCAAGTTGAAAACAAAACACATCAAAGGTGATTTTTAAAAAAGAATTAATATGTTAATCCACGAACATTATAACCATTAATTTAATTTTACTAAGTTTGTGTTGCGTCTGCTTTTATTATAAAAAAGGAACCAAAAACAAAAACAGTTTAATGTTCATGTGAAGTGTATCCTTGGTACTAAGTAACATAGAAACAATCCAACGAAGGGGGTCGTGAGACGACACGTTTCTGAGTAAGATATTTAGTATTTGAAATAAGGATATTACTAAATAAAAGTCACTATATTTAATCGTGTTGATGTCATTCAAATTGTTATATTGATGAATTTGTTTTAGTTTCTTAGCTCGCTAGGAAAAACGTAAAGACATTTAAAAAAAAATAAAATTCAGTTAAATTTCTTTTGATGGCAGGGTAAAAATGCATATTGTGTTCTCCTCTCGTTCTCAGGGGCGTCTACGCTGGTTAGGTCAATGAGAAAAGAGGAATGCCATATATATTTGGCATCTTTACATATTCGTTTCGTCAATGTTTGTAAGAATAGCTCCTTAGCCAGCGTCTCCGTCACTATAAAACTTTGACAACTCTCATAAAAATAGCTACCTAAATTATCATCTGCTATTTTCATCTCGTCATCCCCGTTGTGTGAAGCTAACATTACTACACTGAAGAGGTGCACAAGGAACAAGAAGAAATCCAGTACTCCCAAAAAAAGACCATCGACCCCATCGCTAAAGATTTTGACATCGTAAATATGAACGCCATCAACCATAATATTGACACCACATAGCATCGGAGTCACTCTCACACAATTTTCGGGGCTCGATTTTAGTGGCAAAATACACCATTATAGTAACCCCGTTAGACCAATCGTTTAAGCATACAATTTCCCCCCAAAAAGATATTTCCGAATTCATTGCTGGACTTATTCAACTTATACGTAGTAACCCTGGTAGACCCATCGTCTTAGCATAATACCCGCCCACACCAAACATACCTCCAAATTTATTGAAATGCCTCTCCAACCGATCATACATAGTAGCCCTGAAAGACTCATCGTCTAGCTTACTAGTTCGCCATCGTATATATATCGGAATTCACGGATTCGGTTATTCAAGCCATCATATTTTCACTGCCCATTTACATAAAATAAAATCAATCCATTGCTTTCAAAACGTTTGAGTCTTTTATTATACATCCTTAGAAATAAAATCATCTGTTTCTGCTTGATTTTTTTTTCTGTTTTTCTGTTTTATTATTTTTATTTATTTTTTTCACACTGACCGCTTTTATCTGCGTACGTATCTCTCACCAATTCTTCTACTGAAACAGCGGCGTTGCTTTGAGAGAAAAAAAAATGTGACCCATCACAACATGTTTGTTAATAAGTTAATTCTAACACAAGTTGGAGTAAGACTACACAGCCAAGGCTCTCCTAATGTTTACAAACGGTATATCACCAGTGGTATAGGCTTCACACGGTGGCGTAACTAAGGTTTGCGTCAACGCTATGAAGATGGGTAAACGTGACTGATGAAACTGTTGAGGCTCTCGTCGACCCTCCGTTAAATTTAAACAGCATGTCTCTGAAAACGTGTTTGACTTCTTTGGACATTGTGGTCAACCTTGGCAAAGACAGGCTGCTCATGCCGCCGTCTACTTTAAACTTACTGACAGCCATATCTAATTACTATTCTCGCGATCTCACCCTAAATCCTGAAAGGACTTTTGATCAATTTCCTAAACGACTAGGTCTTCTTTCAACTCCACCAGTTTTAAAATGGCGCTTGGGATGATGCACTTTTAGAGACGATCAGCTTATTTTGGTGCAAGTCCTACGCAGAAACAGTGCCCCCACCATCTTTTCAAAGAGTCAAAATATCACTCGCTCTATTTCCTTCTAGTCTCTACCAAACGAAAAATTGCAACTGAACCACATTTATTTTACTTATTATCGCCATGATCTCTAAGCCAAACACTTTTCTCTTAGCCACAGCACCATTATTCTCGCCATCCCTTACATCCCTGTCATTTTATAACACATCCGTCTTTTATTGTGTTAAGACGAAACACTCTTTTACGGAATCTATGTTATAGCAACTGCCACCGTGGTACTCCTCTTTGTCATCCAGACTCAAAGCACTAAGGGTTCTGCGGTAGTTTACGGATGAGTCACGGACAATATGGCACACCTAGAAAAAAATGTCTATTCTAAAAAAAAAAAAATCAATTTAAGTAACCACAAAGACTCAAATACTTTTTAATTACCGCAAATGTTTCCTGTGACAACTGAGAGATCACACTGTAACCCACATTTTATATCATAAAATGGCATGGCATTAAATTTCACTTTACCTCCAACTGTTAAAATCTTTTCCGTGTCTTTCCATTTTTACAATAACTTGACATGCACTTCACTTTTCTCTTCCCATTCTCCCTTTGAATTTAACCCTATTCACACTCAGTGATTTCGACATGAGTGTTCATGTCATATTAGATAAAACACTTTAGTAGGATCTGATCATCACGCTTGATGTTTTATTGCATTTCTTTTTCATTTTTTCCCCTATATACGCTTTTACATTTTTAAAGTGAATAAGCATGTGGATTGGAAGATAGATTTTAATGTGGAGTATGTTTTATTTTTTAAAAAAAAGAAATATTATAACACCGTTTAAAGGTTCATCGGTATATTCGTGTTTGTAAACCTAAGATTTCAAACGTAAATGTTTGGAAATTTCCATGTTGATCTGAAGACATCCTGAAAACGTTGTTATTACTCCATAAAATATTATCCTGAAAGATGTAAATCCATTCAATTTTTCTTTCGATGAAACTGATAACTAAACGGAAAATAAATTAATTAAATTATACACTTATTGAAGTATAATCAAATTTATTAATTGAATAGTTTCGAATACGATATAAACTTATTTATTCATAGATTTTAATAATTTAAAGATTTACTTGAGATTTAAAGTTAATTACTGTAGTTTTATATTTTATTGGGGCGTACACATTAACTCTCTGAATAAATCAAAACTCACCTTCTCCAATGGTAAGATGATATCAAAACATACCTATGGTTCCCTCGTACGTCATCTTGGCTTGGTCTGCAACATTTTCACTGCAGGTTTTTCCTGATTTCTTTGGACAGTTGCCAACTATAACCCCCACTGGCTTATCTCCTGTCACTTTCGTATCTAATTGAAATATGAATAACGGTAACAAATCAAAGATTGTAAAGGTATATGTTCTTTCCTATAACAGGGGGGGGGGGAAGTTCGCTGACGTGGTAGGTATAATTTAGCGGGGAGTTGAAAGGAAATGAAAGAAAAAAATAATAAAGATTATTAGATTTTAGTTTTTCAATTTCCAGACCGCCCAGTTCAAGCTTTAAAAGGTGTGGTATCGGTGAACTAAAGTAGGCAATTTTTAAAGGTTGGACCTTTTGTAGCTCGCACGAAGAGTGATTATACCGTTTCAGGAAGTAGATACAATGGTCAAACAGTTTTAGTGAAAAGGTAATGATACAACGCTTTGGTGATCGTGCGTGTTCAATGGATTGAGAGTTAATAGAGAAAGGTAGAACTATGGGTGGTGCTACATACAGTGGTGAGAATGATGTAGAGCAGGCATAGGCAAACTGATGCTCGCGGCCGGATCCGACCCACAGTTTTGCTTTATCCGGCCCAGCAGAAACAAAAAAAATTAAGTTAAATTAAGATTATTTGACATTATAGAAATATGTGTTCACACGGTATTTATGCCCTTATCCACCAAAGTAATCCAAGAAGATTACGTTTCTCGTTTTGATAATCAAAGAGAAAATTATTATAATTTATCATACATAAAGTGGATTTTCCGCCACAAAGAATTTTTTTTTCAAAATTGGGTGTTTGAAATGTAAGCCAATCAGTACTTGATGAGGTATCGCTTCACTAAATTTTCAAGTTATAAAAATTTGAGCAACAACGAAAATGACCCTTTTCGCACAAGTTTTTAAAGCGAGTACATTCTGATTTAAGGCAGCCGTTTTAGGAACATTTTTTTTTTCGATTTTGATGCAAAATAAAAATAATATTTCAGAAGCAAAATGGATTTGTCTTCTTTTTACGAGCTGCCAGATAAGCTTTAAATCAAGATTATATTCTCAAGCAATCCAAATATGTTGTAAGACAGATACATAGAAATAAAATTAAAAGAAATAAATGTATACTATATCAGTGGATAATAGGCGTTCAGTTGAGCTATTTCAACGTCCTTGTTCTCCAGTTCTTTAAAGCCTCGGCTCAATTGTGTTACAAAACGTTTTCAATAATGAAACATCTGAGATCAAGTTACAGAGCAGTCGTATCCGATGAACACTAGCAAACTATTTTCACAATAGTTAACATTTACTTTAACCCACAACCCTAGGTCACTGTATCAAAAAGTAGTTTCTCACTGATGTGAATATGCTGATTAAGCCATTCAGAGATTTTGGTCACAGATGTAAGCCACTTTGAATTCGACACATACAATCAACCCTCCTACGCCCACCTCCCTCTGAGTGATGAAATCTAGCTGCATTTTCCAAACTCCCATACAGTGATGAAGAACATCACCTACAATACCCCATCCCATTTGCCATGATCGAGATGACTCATTAACAATTTAAATCATGCTTCTGAAATTTGCCATGGTAGAATTAAGAACGTTCTTTCTGGTTCATCAATCCATAGTGACCATATCGTTACTTCATGAGACTCAAACCGCCCTATCGAACCTAGTCATTTGTTGAGCCACCCAATTTCAATCCTTTTAATTGGATACATTTGATATTTAAAGTTTTTTTTTTTTTTTAAATCATGTCAATGTATGATCATTGTTATTAAATGAAGAATTATGATCCTTGTGTTTCACCAGAATTCAATGTTCACCATGCGTCTCCCTGCTAGGATACGTGTCAGCCATTTTGAGATTCATTTACATAAAGACCTTATCCCATCTAAAGGATGGTGAGGTAGCTTTCAGATCTATGCTATCCTACCCAACGTGTCGGGAAATATTATATTGATATACATCTTATTTTATAAAAATGAATTCCGTATTATTATTTGATAAACGTCGATGCTAATCATACATGCTTTATAATTTTAAAAAAAAAAATAAAAAAATGAATAGAAACCCTTGCAGTAGCTTTAAGTTTTTTAGTTATCAGGCGGTTTAAAATAAAAGAAAACAATAAAGTCGTCAATTTGGATTTAAAACATTCAAAGTTTAAATTATAGTAAGTAAAATCTTTTAAATGAATTTGTTTTAAAAAAAAGATATATAAAAAAAAAATAACTATAAAAGAAAAAAGTATGTTAATGTCATAATTGTCTGCATGCACTATGCGATACTGTAAAACAGGCCTGCAGAACTAAAAATGTAAGGCGGGCCGTAATAAATTATGAAAACCTTGTGCGGGCCAAAATAAAATAGGACAGGACTGTGCGGGCCACAAGAATATAAGTCACTGGGAAGCTATTAAGAAAATAATAAGAAAAAAGAGTTTTTCGTTACATCGTGGGCGTCCAAAGTGGGCCACATGCAGCCCGCGTGCCGTAAGTTGTGCAGGCCTGCTGTAGAATACCAAACACTGTAACAGAGTAACATACAAAAAATCTCACTTGTCAAAGAAACTTTCTCTTCATGTTTGCACATTTGGACTAAGAGACTATGTATACTGCAGACAGAAAAAAAGAACTATAAATTTAATGCAATTTATGTATTACATGATATATGTTAATAAAAAAGCATACATTACATTTTCTCAAATTGTCACATTTCTACTCATCCCGGTATTTCGGAATAATAATGATTTGCTTCCCAGAGTCACAAAGTATACTTTAACATTTTTATTATTATATATAATTAATTTCACATGAAATTTAGATAGTCATTTAATCCCTGAATAAATCAATTGAAAATTAAACATAAAATATCTTATCTATATAGCATGCCAATCATTTCTGTAAATGCTCAGATATTAAATATTAATTTTAAAATCATTTTTGCATCTTACACAAATTTCAAAAAATGGAGAAAGAAAAAAATTATTTACATTCCATTAAAAACTGTAATAATTTACGAAAAGGCATTATAAATTGCTTGCAGATAATTTCATTACGTTTAAACCAATTTTTAACAAAAGTTTCATTTAAAGATCTCACACTTTCGATGATTGCTGTGATAAAAAAACAAGAAAGAAAACCCCTGAAACAATCTTCAATTTCTTTTTTTTTTTTGTTAATGCCCGTGTGGCTGTAGACAAAATCGCACTTCAAATAAGAAGTTAACATGAAATACTTTAGTAAAAAAAACACAAATGTGATTTTTTATTTTTTATGTTTTTTTTTTTTTTTTTTTTTTTTTTAGAGACAAACATGAACACAGAACATGATGCGCATATGTACATAAAATTCTTAGGCAGGAAGATCATTTACTTTAGTTCATCAAACACGATAAAGTGGTAGGAATAATCAAGACATCTGATAGATGGGAAATAACTCATAAGGACCGGGATAACGAAGGGAGAACGGTGACACTCAACATAACGGACAAGAGAGGCACTTATACACTACTCAACATGTACGCCCCTTTACAGCACAATAAGAGCAACTTTTATTACAACACATTAGCACAAAAACGGAGATATTAACAGAAAAAATGAAAAGGTCATTTTAGGAGCGGATTTCAAATGTATTACAAAGAGTGTAGACACAACCAAACCAAAAAGGGGCGATGCAATTTTAGAAGAAACCGCACGAACAGAAATAATAATACATTACACAAATAGATGCATAGTATACGCATACACAACGGTATAAGGGGAGGGAACGTATCAGCATTGATATGCAACACGCTCAACATCAAGGCAAGCAAGCATTGATAGATTTTACGTACCAAAAATAGACTCAATGTAGGGTGCAAAACACATTCCAGAAAAAATACATTTTACAGATCACAAGTGGTTTAAATCACAACAAATGCAACAAGATCAACAATTATTTTTTTTAAAAACATTTGAAAAGTAACAATGCACTGTTAGAAAACAATCAGTAAGTACACAGACAGCTGTAGTTGTACTATCTTTTTAATGAACACACTACCAACTCCAAACATAGGGCACCATAGGGAACTTTAAAAATCCACAATCAAACATGTCACACAAAACTTTGCAGCACAACCTCACAGACCAATCGGAGAAAGAGAAAGGGGGAATAAACCTTCTTATACCAATAGAATAAGCGAAAAATCCCCTCAGTCGCAAAGTACACGAATTAGAGAAAGATATGGAAACAAACCCACGACATAAATACAACGGGGTCAGGAGTAGAATGTTCACATACAACTCAGAAGCATACACAAATAATTTTTTAACAGTAGGACAAAATATACAAAAAAATGCCGAGAGATAGGACAAATCTTAGCCACAGAAGGGGAAACCAACACTGACACTCCAAATATAGAAAACACTTTTTAAAAAAATACCACACAAAACTCTGAGAAACAGAATAAGCAATATGAGATATACAAGATACATACACATAGTTTACACAAAAATTGCACGAAAAATCAAAACCACACAATGGAAAAAAAAATCAATTACATTACTACACATAAAAAAAAACATCAATCCCTCCCCCCACCCCCCAAAAGAAAGACCTGGACGGGACGGCTTAACAACAAAATTGTACATGTTTTTTTCCTCTTCACTTCGTTTACTATTACATGCCACCTGAGGAGAACCTTAAAACAAGAAGGATTTACCACAATCAATAAACACTGCTTACACCACACTAATACCAAAAAAAAAGATGCACACATAATACATCTGAGAAAACACAGACCCGTAACTTTATTAAACCCATATTATGAAAAAAAAAAAAAAAAAAACTAGAAAAAAAGAATTAAAACCAAATTATCCTCTCTCAAACACAAACCAATATGGCAGCATAAATACCAAAAAAAAAAAAGCACACATAATACATCTGAGAAAACACAAACCCGTAACTTTATTAAACCCATATTAAGAAAAAAAAAAAAAAAAAAAACTAGAAAAAAAGAATTAAAACCAAATTATCCTCTCTCAAACACAAACCAATATGGCAGCATCAAAGGTAGGGACATTAAGAGCCATACTCATTTCATTAGAGATTTCATGCAATACTTAAAAAAGAAAAAAAAAACAAAAAAAACATTCATATTATCTCTAGATCAAGAAAAGGAGTTAGACAACCAATACCTACACAGTATTACAACATAACAAATCAGGGGAATAATTTTGTTATTCGGTTAGAGTTTTATAATGCTCACCCACTAGCAATTGGTTAATAAACTACACTGTCCATTATACACTATCTTTATAGTCTAGCTATTTGGGACCCTTCTACAGAAAGTAAGGAGGGAAAACAAGGATAAGGGAGTGGAAATCTCTGGTGGTAACGAGGGGAAGGCTAGGGCGTATGCAGATGACGCTCATTTCTTTTCTGTAGATTATAGGTCGATTTCAGAAATCATTTCAGTTTGGGAGAGTTAGTGGGTTATGGAAATCAAGGGAAAAGCTGACGTGGAGAGATAGATTTGAATTACCTATGTGCATAGTAAGGGAGGATAGTCTTGGGATAAATGGGATTAATTTTTTTAAACCATCAGACATAAACTAACACATAAGTGTGTCAAAACATTGAACACTCCATAAGAAAAAACATAATGGAACCAAATAAATACACATCACGCACACATTTTATCACACGCACAATTGTAAACATTTATGTAATTCCCAAAATAATATACACAAGCAACATATGGCAACCCTTTATCGCATGTTCAATACTCACATTAGGAAAAAAAAATATTCCAAAGGACTATACAAAACATTAAACACGCAACATTCATTCAACCTAAATTAATGGGGAAGTAATTTACTAGAAAACAAACAAAAATACAAGCACTCAGAATTAGATTTATAGGGCATGCAAGTAGAAAAAAAGCAGAACATAAAGTTACACATTACTACTTATGAATAAGACTCGTACATTTAAGAGAAATTGACAACAACACAACACACTACACAGGGAAAAAATAATAACAATTTCACAAGGTATGTATCAAATCCTTAAAAAAGAAAACAATGAATCAAACATTCACAAAACATCCAAAGAAATGTAAACAGATTTAATAAAGAGACAAACAAACCTATTACACAATAGGATAAAGTGGTCAAACATATGTCTAATATTAAACACTGAGAATACATTTAATAATATACACATCAATACAAAATCAAGATACAAAAAAACATACAGACTTCTAAAAACATGACACCAGTCTCACCAAGGCCATATAAAGTCAGAGTCGGGAAAATAGAATGTCCTCTCTGCTGATAAAGGACTGATGAGACCGAACACCATTTATATCTCACATGCAACGCAATCTTCCAGACTAAATCCACACTTCAGATCGAACAGGCAGGTAACATTTCACACAGAATCTATATTAAATATCCATAACACTAAACACGATACCAGAATCCAAAAAGCAGGAAACAACACCTACTAAGTCCACCAATACTCTCCCAGTGCAGAAATCATGTTGGATTCACAGACTTCAGGCTTTTTTTTTTTCCCCACACTTAATTACACAATTATTAAACTAGAAACCATTTTTTGAATTAAAAATACAGAACATAATCCAAGACATAAATTAAGGAATGTGTAATAAAATAAGAAAAGTAAGTACATGGTAAGAACTTGGAGAGGGTGGGTAATAAACTTCAAGGGGATCATTGCTTATGTCTATCACAAATTGGGCGCAACATTTATTTTCTGACATCTAAGTACGGATAACACAATGCAAATCAATTACATACTCAAGTTATAAACAGTATAATTCTAATTAATAGGCAAATTATGGAAAAGTTTGTTTATTTTCTATTTTAAAACCTTTGCTAATGTACATTTAAATTATTTGGTCTGTATTTGGCCCCCGATGATACGAAAAAGCCAAGATTCTAACTATTCATAACCTGGAGCAGGAGTGTCGACGAATAAGATGCTCCGCAAGAATTCTGACCACACCATCCCCCCCCCCCATTTCCAGCCCTAAAAATAAAAAAAAAATTAAAAAAAAATAAAATACAAACCTTAGTGCTAAACACATGAACAGCTTACCCTTTAGTCTTATACTGCAGAGTGTTGCCAGAGAAATAGTTTGTATTCTTAAATACAATAGCGACATCTTGAGGGGAAACATTCAGGGTTATGTTCACTTCTGTTTCCACATTTGTAATCACTGCGAACATAGCGCTGTAACTGAAACAAACAAAAGTAGCACTCGTAGTCTATTTGATACGAATGTTAAATGTAGTCTTACTTCAGTGATACACACAATCACACGTTGTTCGGCAGTGGGTCCCCCGCATGGTCTAACCGAATCCTTTTTTGAAAACCGCTCGTTACGGCTATTGCGATTTTCCACAGGTTCCTATTATAACAAGGTTATTTGTCACTGGCGAAAATAAATATATAATTTTAATAAAAATGAATGGTTTATTCCGTTTTATAATGTTATGAAGAAAAGAATAAAAGGCATTCCACATTGTTTGCCTTGTTTGGGGAGTCAGTGAAGAAAACCAAAGCGTAACTAGTTTGCCCAGTAATCCTAACATCTATGAATACACGACAAAATACCCACGCCAAGCACAACATAAACATACCAAGCAAAATGTGCACACACGAACAACAACATAGAAATAGCTGGCACAACATTAACATACCAAGCACAACATAAACATTCCAAGCACAAAATAAAAAAAACAAACTCAACATAAAAATGCCACACATGCAAACAAAAATTAACATTAATAACAAAACCAAAACAACAACAAAAAATCCACACAGATGCCCTTTCAGACTTGCTCAGCGTGCAAACAAAGATACCCTTTCAGACTTGCTCAGCGTGCAAACAAAGATGCCCTTTCAGACATGCTCAGCGTGCACACAAAGATACCCTTTCAGACTTGCTCAGCGTGCACACAAAGATGCCCTTTCAGACTTGCTCAGCGTGCAAACAAAGATGCTACTGACTCCATTATGTCCCCTTCAGACTTGCTCAGCGTGCACACAAAGATGCCACTGACTCCATGAATTCCACTTAAGTCTTGCTCAATGCGCACATAAAGATGCCACTGACTCCATGATTTCCCCTTCAGACTTGCGCAGCGCGCACACAGAGATGTCACTGACTCCATGATTTCCATTACAGACTTGCTCAGTGTGGATACAAAGATGCCACTCACTCCATGAATTCCCCTTCAGACTTGCTCAGCGTGCACACAAAGATGCCAACTGACTCCATGATTTCCCCTTCAGACTTGCTCTGCGTGCACACAAAGATGCCACAGACTCCATTATGTCCCCTTCAGACTTGCTCAGATGGAACAAAAAGATGCCACTGAATCCATTATGTCCCATTCAGACTTACTCAGCGTGCATACAAAGATGCCACCGAATCCATTATGTCCCCTTCAGACTTGCTCAGCGTGCACACAAAGATGCTACTGACTCCATTATGTCCCCTTCAGACTTGCTCAGCGTGCACACAAAGATGCTCAGCGTGCATACAAAGATGCCACCGAATCCATTATGTCCCCTTCAGACTTGCTCAGCGTGCACACAAAGATGCTACTGACTCCATTATGTCCCCTTCAGACTTGCTCAGCGTGCACACAAAGATGCCACTGACTCCATTATGTCCCCTTCAGACTTGCTCAGCATGCTTACAAGATGCCACTGACTCCATTATGTCCCCTTCAGACTTGCTCAGCGTGCACAAAAGATGCCACTGACTCCATTATTTCCCCTTCAGACTTGCTCAGCGTGCACACAAAGATGCCACTGAATCCATTATGTCCCCTTAAGACTTGCTCAGCGTGCACACAAAGATGCCACTGAATCCATTATGTCCCCTTCAGACTTGCTCAGCGTGCACACAAAGATGCCACTGACTCCATTATGTCCCCTTCAGACTTGCACAGCATGCACACAAAGTACCACTGAATCCATTATGTCCCCTTTAGACTTGCTCAGCGTGCACACAAAGATGCCACTGAATCCATTATGTCCCCTTCAGACTTGCTCAGCGTGCACACAAAGATGCCACTGACTCCATTATGTTCCCTTCAGCCTTGCACAGCGTGCACACAAAGATGCCACTGACTCCATTATGTCCCATTCAGACTTGCTCAGCGTGCACACAAAGATGCCACTGACTCCATTATGTCCCCTTCAGACTTGCTCAGCGTGCACACAAAGATGCAACTGACTCCATTATGTCCACTTCAGACTTGCTCAGCGTGCACACAAGATGACACTGACTCCATTATGTCCCCTTCACACTTGCTCAGCGTGCACAAAAAGATGCCACTGAATCCATTATTTCCCCTTCAGACTTGCTCAGCGTGCATACAAAGATGCCACTGAATCCATTATGTCCCCTTCAGACTTGCTCAGCGTGCACACAAAGATGCCACTGACTCCATTATGTCCCCTTCAGACTTGCTCAGCATGCACACAAAGATGCCACATACTCCATTATGTCCCCTTCAGACTTTCTCAGCGTGCACACAAAGATGCCACTGACTCCATTATGTCCCCTTCAGACTTGCTCAGCGTGCACAAAACGATGCCACTGAATCCATTATGTCCCCTTCAGACTTGCTCAGCGTGCACACAAAGATGTCACTGACTCCATTATGTCCCCTTCAGACTTGCTCAGCGTGCACACAAAGATGCCACTGACTCCATTATATCCCCTTTTGACTTGCTCAGCGTACACACAAGATGCCACTAACTCCATTATGTCCCCTTCAGACTTGCTCAGCATGCACACAAAGATGCCACTGACTCCATTATGTCCCCTTCAGACTTGCTCAGCGTGCACAAAAAGATGCCATTGACTCCATTATGTCCCCTTCAGACTTGCTCATCGTGCACACAAAGATGCCACTGACTCTATTATGTCCCCTTCAGACTTGCTCAGGGTGCACACAAGATGCCACTGACTCCATTATGTCCCCTTCAGACTTGCTCAGCGTGCACAAGAAGATGCCACTGAATCCATTATGTCCCCTTCAGACTTGCTCAGCGTGCACACAAAGATGCCACTGACTCCATAAATTCCACTTCAGACTTGCTCAGCGTGCACACAAAGATGCCACTGACTCCATCATTTCCCTTTCAGACTTGCTCAATGCGCACAGAAAGATGCCACTGACTCCATGATTTCCCCTTCAGACTTGCGCAGCGTGCACACAAAGATGCCACTAACTCCCTTATTTCCCCGTTAGACTTGCGCAGCGTGCACACAAAGATGCCACTGACTCCATGATTTCCATTAAAGAATTGTTTAGCGTTGATACAAAGATGCCACTGACTCCATGAATTCCCCTTCAGACTTGCTCAGCGTGCACACAAAGATGCCACTGAATCCATGATTTCCCCTTCAGACTTGCGCAGCGTGCACACAAAGATGCCACTGACTCCATGAATTCCCCTTTAGACTTTCTCAGGGTGCACACAAAGAGGCCACTGACTCCATGAATTCCCCTTCAGACTTGCTCAGCGTGCACACAAAGATGCCACTGACTCCATGAATTCCCCTTCAGACTTTCTCAGGGTGCACACAAAGATGCCACTGACTCCATGAATTCCCCTTCAGACTTGCGCAGCGTGCACACAAAGATGCCACTGACTCCATGAATTCCCCTTCAGTCTTGCGCAGCGTGCACACAAAGATGCCACTGACTCCATGAATTCCCCTTTCGACTTTCTCAGGGTGCACACAAAGAGGCCACTGACTCCATGAATTCCCCTTCAGTCTTGCGCAGCGTGCACACAAAGATGCCACTGACTCCATTAATTCCCCTTCAGACTTTCTCAGGGTGCACACAAAGATGCCACTTAATTGATGATTACCCCTTCAAAAGTGGTTAGCGCGTACAGAGGACATCATTTCGCGCGATTCATTATTTTTTCCCAAGCCTTCATTTTAACCTTGTTTTTGTTTATGGCAACATCTCTTGACGGCTAATTGACCAACTTTCCGTCAACCTATCACGCTGAAACGTAGCACGAAGACTTGTTTTAAATAAAAACATATTATTTCATATTTTAACCCCCTTCTGCAAGCCCGCAAAAATCAGTTTTCCAGTTTTTCACCGGGATGATTAAGAAAATATAATACGAGAAAATTCCTGAAATAAAATTTCCGATAAGTGCACTAAAGAAGATTATTTCAAATCAATGATCGGAAGTGAGTTATGTTCGTAATTTTTGCTCTTCCTTTTTCCAAAATAGTTTGGGAATATAAATATGCGAGTTTAAATGATATTTGACTTTAGAATATAAATATAAAATGAAATAGTAAAAAAAAATCATAAAATAGATTTATTATAAAAATATCGTTTTTAGGGGTTGTTTAATTACATCACGCCCCCCCTCCCCCCCCCCCCACTCCCATGGCTAACGTTGGCGTGTTTCCTTATGGCAGTCATGGTTCTCTATGCGAATCATCTTTTGGTTAACGCCCTTGTTCGTTAAGCGGAAAATAAAAAAAGAAAAAATAAAAAAAAATCAAACAAAAGATTTATTATAAAAATATCGTTTTTAGGGGTTGTTTAATTACATCCCGCCCCCCCCCCCCCCCCCCCCACTCCCATGGCTAACGTTGGCGTGTTTCCTTATGGCAGTCATGGTTCTCTATGCGAATCATCTTTTGGTTAACGCCCTTGTTCGTTAAGCGGATTCTCCGTTATGATTGACGTTCGTTATACTGGGACCCACTGTAAAACCATTATATTAAGGAACACCATGGTCTCAACAATATATTATCACATGTATATTGAATGTTATTTGAAAATATAGTTAGATGATAACGAAATGAGAATTCTAGACATACGGATGTAAAAACTACGGTGGTTTGACCTATAGACAGACGCACTGACTCTCAGACAGACTGAAGGACAGAAAGATTGGCCGATGGATAGTCGAAATAATTGAGATAAGATTGGCACATATTTTGATGGATTGTGACAAGATTTAGGAGCTAGTTTTATAGAGATACACATTGTATTACTCTAGGCTATAAATGTAATAGCTACGTCCCCAGGTCGACGTTGGATAGGCTGTCATCATAGAGACCATCTCGTCGTCCTCTACCACAACGACAACTTGAAACCATCCTCTTCCTTCAAGCTTTACGCTGTCGAATTCCGCTGCTTCTTGGAATCTTTCATATTTTTTTTGTTTTTGTTGTTTTAAAATTTTTGGTAAGAGAGAAAACGTAAACACAATTATATGAGAAATCCATGCATGTTATCAGAACGAGAATAGAATATTGTCACTACTAATATTTTTTTTTAAAGGCAGAATTAAATGTATTGGCGATCATTAACATTATAACGACAACAAAATTACTCAGTTAAGTGTAATACTTCAGATGGGTTTACTATAGAAACAAATGAGTTTGAAGAATTTCATCTTTATATATATTTAATGCATGGCGTCTATTTTTGTTAGTTCCTAAATAAATATTGAACTAATAGTCTCTTGTCATATGTGCAAGAATAAAATTCTAATCTTAAATGGTTGCGATTTCTTTCTTTCTTCTTTTTTTTTATTATTTTTTTTTAATCGGTATACAATGGTTTATTAATGCACAAGAGTAACATAAAAAAGTCCATTTCAACTATTCATCTGTCTTTATACGCCTAACCAATAAATGTGCTGTTACTTGTGCTTTTTAGTCACTTTTAGAATCAGATGGTCCCTATGTTAAAATGTGCACATTGAAAGAGATAAGGTAATTTTATTTTATTGATCTAAATAAATTGAAATGTGTTTTGATTGCATTGTACATGGATATTTTCAACAAATAATGTAGATGCACTAGTGTACTTAAATAGAAAACAATGTGTAGACAGAGAAATGAGACACGGTACTTGATTTAAATCGATTAGAGTGATTATTATTTTGTTTTACAGTGCAACCGAATGACTGATTCGAAAATTGAAAATTATTTTTTGCTAAATTTATCCCGGCTTGTGTTTAACAGAATGATTGTAGTAAAATCTTCGCCTAGAGGCTAATCCTGCATTTAGACGAAATTTACCTCCAAATAATTACACATGGATTGAAATATTTTAAATAAAGTCTGAAAAATAGGCGACATGGACTTCCCACGCACGGCCAAGATAACAATATATTATTATAGTAACATACCCAGATAAAGAACGTCCATTTATCTTTAATACAGCTTCTGACATATTATTAAAGACTGTGAAGAAATACTCTGTAGCGATAGAGTTTCTATGCCTCGACAGTTCCACCTGTTAAAAATTCATAATAGCTAATCATTATCTTTCTTATTTTTATTTTACAAATCAGCATACTGTATATGTAATCAAATTAGTTTTGAATCTTTTACTTCAGAATTGGTGTATATTTAGTGAATAGAAATTTGCCTCTGGAAATACATCAATGGTAGGGGTCTATGTAGTAAATAGAGATTTGCATCTGGTGATCGAGCAAATGGTAGGGATCTATGTAGTAAATAGAGATTTGCATCTGGTGATACATCAATGGTGGGGTCTATGTAGTAAATAGAGATTTGCATCTGGTGATACATCAATGGTAGGGGTCTATGTAGTAAATAGAGATTTGCATCTGGTGATACATCAATGGTGGGGTCTATGTAGTAAATAGAGATTTGCATCTGGTGATACATCAATGGTAGGGGTCTATGTAGTAAATAGAGATTTGCATCTGGTGATACATCAATGGTAGGGGTCTATGTAGTAAATAGAGATTTGCATCTGGTGATACATCAATGGTAGGGGTCTATGTAGTAAATAGAGATTTGCATCTGGTGATACATCAATGGTAGGGGTCTATGTAGTAAATAGAGATTTGCATCTGGTGATACATCAATGGTAGGGGTCTATGTAGTAAATAGAGATTTGCATTTGGTGATCGAGCAAATGGTAGGGATCTATGTAGTAAATAGAAATTTGCATCTGGTGATACATCAATGCTAGGGGTCTATGTAGTAAATAGATATTTGTATCTGGTGATCGAGCAAATGGTAGGGGTCTATGTAGTGAATATATTGTTTGCGTCTGGTGATCCAGCAAGTTATAGGGATCTATGTAGTAAATAGAGATTTGCGTCTGTTCATTCAGCAAGTGATAGGGGTCTATTTAGTGAATAGAGATTTGCATCTGGTGATTTAGCAAAAACAAAAAAAGCTTGGTGTATGGGGGAAATGTTGTAGCTAGTATTTATTTATTGTATTGTTGTTTTTTTTAATTTAAATACAAACAATTACTGAATTCAAATTCCTTAAAATATCAGTTTTCATTTGATATCCAGAACTGTAGTGATACTTAATATCAGGTATGGCAGACACGAACCAAGTTGCCGCAAAATATGGTAACCAATGTAATTTTTTCGGGAAATGATACGGAATTAGACATACAAAAATATTTTGTTTAAAAGAACTCCTTTTTAGTGAATAAGTTCTTTCTGGCAAACCTCCATCTGGACAGCGAAATACAGTAACACACCGACACAATTTGTGTGTGGTTTCTTGTGTTTTGGAAGCTAGCATAACCGCAATGAAACCGATTATATCCAGTTCTGTCAATTTGTAAAAAAAAAAATTATGATTAATATGCTGACCGCAGGGATGTACGATAGCTGCGGTCAGGACATCCCTATTGGCGCAAAAACTTATGCTCGAAATGGCAAGAACTGCATGGTCTATCAAACTTAAACGTGGAATTTTCGAAGCAATATATCAATGTCACAAGCATCTTGAGGTTTCTAAACCTTGCATTGGGATATTTTCTATTTGCAGGTTGACAAAGTTCCTAATCACTTTTGTTTCGTTAAACGAGTTAGTGTATTCCAAATTACGTCATTTTATACTTCTAAGTTCAACCACGTTCCAAAGGAAAGTCGATGATCCTATTGAACAGAGAAATACGACCTCCATAACATCGCAAGGCGAATTTCCAGTAAAGACTTTTAAATAAATTACTACATTGACATATTCATTTTTTTTTTTTTTAAATAAGCTGTGAACGTATTAATTATCGTAATTCGATATAAAATTTTGAATGTTGTCTACGACTCGAAAATAAAAACAAGATAGATATCACATACAAAAAAAAAGACACCAACTGTAATTTCTTGAAAAAAACAATATTAAAAAATTAATAGTTTGTTAGACGCATTAATTTAGGTTTCCCTGTGTTAATCAATTTCTAAATGTCATAAAAAGATTAAATGTGTTAAGTAGCGCCGTATCAAATAAAAAAAAAAAACCCACACATTTAGAAATAAACAACTAATACCTATGGTTATTTTTTTAAAAAGCCCTACAGTATATAACGACAAGTCGTTAAAGTTGATACAGAATAAGTCCACTTATTATGAGATGTTCAAATGTATGACTTTACAATGTTATAAATACAGTATATGTTTTAAACTTCCAAAAAAAAAACCAACAAGAATGTTTTTATTCCCACAACAATTTAGAAATACAAAAATGACCATTAACTTACTATTACAAATATAATTTTGGGGGGGTAAATGCTGCACGTTTTTAAAATCATAATTGTGTGGTTCGGGTCTTTTTTCATTTCCTTTCTAAGTACTTACAGTGATTAGAACATACAGCCATAATGACATACTATGATAAGAACATACATTGATAAGAGCATACAGTGATAAAAACATACAGTGATAAGAACGTACAGTGAAAGGAACGCACAGTGATAATAACATACAGTGATGAGACCACACAGTTATAAGAACACACAGTGATTAGAACAAAGAGTAATAAGAACGTAAAGTTAAGGGAACATACAGTGATAAGAACACACAGTGATAAGAACATACAGTGATAAGAACACACAGTGATAAGAACACACAGTGATAAGAACACACAGTGATAAGAACACACAGTGATAAGAACATACAGTGATAAGAACACACAGTGATAAGAACACACAGTGATAAGAACATACAGTGATGAGACCACACAGTTATAAGAACACACAGTGATTAGAACATACAGTAATAAGAACGTAAAGTTAAGGGAACACACAGTGATAAGAACACACAGTGATAAGAACACACAGTGATAAGAACATACAGTGATAAGAACACACAGTTATAAGAACATTATTATAGGAATACACACTGATAAGAAAGATAAGAACATACAGTGATACAAAATACAGTGATAAGAACAAACAATTTACTCGGCTAGTCAGCTATAGTGCTGACCCGATTAAAGAAACCAGCAACGTTCTTGTTTTAAATATTAACCTGCCTACCAAACTAAAAAAAATCTATATTAATCAACAATACATCGTTTATATATATTTTTTTTTTAAATATCTAAAAGTCAGTGCCAACTCCTAGTCAGCCTACACAATTTCTATGTATAGTAAAATTGCTACAAAATTTGAAATATGTCCAGACATTTACTAAACAAACAAACGAAGCTCGAATGAAGTGTAACATATTTTTTTAATACAATAGAGCAACTGACCTCGAGTGGCTTTGTTAAGTTTGTATTTAGAATAAATGTGATCGTTTGCGTTGTCTTAGTGGGCCACAGGGAAACATAATAAGTAACTGGCGCGGCTTTGCTGATATCTAATACAATACAGAAATAATCAAATCATTTAGTGAAACCACAGAAGTTGAAGTTTGGAATAATAAAAATAACATTGATTTATATATGATCCCTTTTTGGCATATTAAAAAAAAAAAAAAAAACCTTTTTAATCTTAATTTTATTTATTTTTTTTTAAATACAATACAGAAATAATCAAATAATTTAGGGAAACCAAAGAAGTTGAAGTTTGGAATAAAAAAAAAAAAATTGATTTATATATGATCCCTTTTTTGCATATTAAAAAAAAAAAAAAAAACCTTCTGGATCCTTATTTGAATTATTTTTTTCTGTAAATTAATCACGGGATTGTAAATTTTTATTTCTTTAATTTGTAAGCCACGCTATTTAAAATGTTAACCCATTTCCTATTGTAAAGTTATTTACAGACTGCTTTGGATTATTTACAAAGTGTATACTCATTCACTGAAATGCCCCCAACAAAGCGAAGACCTACCATTAGCCATGCACATGACTTTTGCTTTCAAATTACAATACTCCTTTTTCAATTCGTTATTCCAAGTGTACAAAGCACACACTTTGTTACGAACATTAGGTTGACTAGAAAAGGGCAAATAAATAACAAATTCGTTGTCATAATCCCAGCGGAACATATTATCACCAAACTTATCGCTGGCTCCTATCCATGCAAGACTTTCTTTGTCTGTAAATTGTAAAAATTTTATTACATAACAATATATATATATTTAAAAAAAAATTTAATAGGTTTTGTAATTTGGCTCTTAGAATGAAAACTAGGAAACAGGACTAAAAACAAGTATTTAAAGACAGCTATAATAAAGTTAGAGACACTAACCATATTAAATTTAAACACACTATTAAATTTCGATTAAAACACACATTTCAAACAAACAGAATCCAAAAGAACGAATGTATCAAGTGAAAAGTTGCACTCCTCGAAAGACACAAATATGACTAAACAAACACATAAAAAGTACAATACTTCAATTATACACGTTCTTGTGTATGTAAGGAAAAATATTTTAATAAAACATCTCTTACTCGGCTAGGAAAGCTGCTATTTTTTATATATTGGAATTAAATGAGAACGATCTAGTAAAGTTGTTCTAGAAATTGCGTCACATAATAACATTCTTCAGGGAAAAAAATAGAACGCATTTGAAAGTAAAAAAAAAAATTGTCCAATAAAGGAAGGTGTGAATTGGTAGTGGCATAGCACGTTTGCTCAGTAATATCAATATGAATTCAAAGCAAAAAGGTGCACAATTGACGATTGCTAAAAATAGGACTACGCATATTCTATGAACATTCCAAAATTTTTAGGCCATTGTTATGTATATATATATATATATACATAATGAATTCGTCTTTGTAAGTAGGTTATCATTTTTAAATAGAAACAATAATGTTGTAAGTAGGTTATCATCTTTAAATAGACACACATCTTGTGAGTAGGTTATCATTATTAAATAGACACACATGTTGTAAGTAGGTTAGTAGGTTATCATTATTAAATATAAACATGTTGTAAGTAGGTTATTATTATTAAATAGACACACATGTTGTAAGTAGGTTATCATTATTAAATAGACACACATGTTGTAAGTAGGTTATCATTATTAAATAGACACACATGTTGTAAGTAGGTTATAATTATTAATATTTAAGTATGCAACACGGGAAAAAAAAAGAATGACCTTGAAGAGGCTATAAGCCCTTGCATATATTTCAATATTTAATTAACTTAAACTTAAGGACTCCATGATATGTTTTAGTAAAAATACAAATAAGTTTGCAAATTTAAAGCCATTACCTTTCAAGAAATCTTTCATCAATGCATTCGTTGAAAAAGATAAGACTGTGTCGTCGACATTGAACAAGCTGGCCAGATGGAGACCTTTCTTTTGGCACATTTGCTGCAGAGGAAAAAAAACCCACGAATGTGCTGGTCATATTTTTAGTGATTGAATTGGTCGTAATTGTAGATGACGTTTTGGTTCTAATGGTAGCAGTAGTTGCTGTAGGTGTTATTGTAGCGGTATTACCAGTGGTAGCATTGTTATCTGGTTTAGTAATTGTTGTATTAGTAGTAGCAATAATAGTAGTAGGGGTGTTAGTAATAATAGTTATAGTTATTGCTGTACCAATAGGACGGGATTCAACCGTGTGATGGCGACTAATCTGAGCTCTGAAATCGACACCGGGGGCAGGAGTACCGTAAGCGGTATGACATTAAAACAATGAACATTCTAACAATTTCAACGTCATGGAAGGCATAAAGAGCACAGTAAAACACATTGTAATTTGGCAAACGTGTTTACGTCATTATTCATCATGGATGAATTATAGCTGACCACAAGCTCGATACCGCATTTAGGGTATGGAAAATAAAATATTAAAAAACACAACCTATCCATGACCTTGTTTACGAATAAATAAAATATATGGTCTGTATTATTTAGAATTATGTAGAAATATCAGAAAAGAATACAATCTGTAAGGCCATTTGAGAAATGTCTATGAAAGAGGCCATATGTACGTCAATGGAGTAATTTCAATTTCTTTTAATATAGAGCCTTGATATACGAGACAGAGATTTGTTAGTAAAATTGTATTTTTGTGTGCAGATTTCATTTTCATCATTTTACATTTTTACAACATTGTATCTTCTTCAACATTGTACCAGTTCAAGACAATCTTTATTACAAGCGAGAACCCGTCGTGCATTGCAATGCAACTCAAAGAAAATTTTATTTATGTGTTAATTACGTTTTTTAACTTATTTTTGAATACAACATATTTTTTTCCGTGCATACATAAATAAAGATAGTGTCCGCGTGAACTGGCCACATACAGCTGTCCACGCTAAAAGCTTGGATTTTCAAAATTTAGTAAACTAACTTGAGCGAGTGATCCACCTATCAAGCAGATCTGTTTAAAATTATATTTTTATAGCTCATAAAAAAAAAGTTGATTTTTTAAAAATTAAGCCCCGGCCCTAAACTCCAAATTGTAAATTTGTGTATACTATTTAAAATCCGTAATTATTACGTCACACAAACTGATATGCTGCTTGTATTTTATTTAAGTACATCCACGCATCTAATAGCTCTGTTTGAAAATATAGGTGTAAAGCTCCTATAAGAAAAAAACAAACAAATTACTTGCTTGCACACAACAGTTTACATAAATTTTATCGAATCGGATGAATGGTAGAGGAAAGCATACAGAAATTATATTTAGCTCAAAACAGTATGACAGAAAAAAAAAATGTAGGGCCCTTGGCAAAAAACGGAAGATTGTAAAATGTGTGTAATAATTCAGAAAAATGAACGGGCGAATGCACAACTCAAACAATTTTTATCGCAATCGGATGAATGCTATTTAGCGCATAATGGACAGATACGTACAATAATTTAATATATGAATAAACATTGTTTACCGAAAAAAAACAACCTTTTGCTCAACTATTTAAGAAAGCTTTCTGTCGACCATCCATCCGTCCGTCCATCCATACATTCATGCATCAATCCGTCCATCTTTCCATCCATCGATCAATCCCTCCCTCCCAAATACATCCATATACTGATCCATTGACACAACCATCCGCCATTCTATCTATCTATCTATCTATCTATCTATCTATCTATCTATCTATCTATCTATCTATCTATCTATCTATCTATCTATCTATCTATCTATCTATCTATCTATCTATCTATCTATCTATCTGTCTATCCGTCTATCCGTCTATCCGTCTATCCGTCTATCCGTCTATCGATCCATCCGTCTATCGATCCATCCGTCTATCGATCCATCCATCCATCGATCCACCCATCCATCCATCCATCCATCCATCCATCCATCCTTCCATCCATCCATCCATCCATCCATCCATCCATCCATCCATCCATCCATCCATCCATCCATCCATCCATCTATCTATCTATCTATCTATCTATCTATCTATC
>CAXITT010000498.1:362652-397506 GCA_964033795.1 Lymnaea stagnalis
TCTATCTATCTATCTATCTATCTATCTATCTATCTATCTATCTATCTATCTATCTATCTATCTATCTATCTATCTATCTATCTATCTATCTATCTATCTATCTATCTATCTATCCTATCTATCTATCCATCTATCTATCTATCTATTTATCTACCTATCTATCTATCTATCTATCTATCTATCTATCTATCTATCTATCTATCTATCTATCTATCTATCTATCTATCTATCTATCTATCTATTTATCTATCTATCATCTATCTATTTATCTATCTTTCTACCTATATATCTATCTGTCATGTAAGTAAATCATATTTGATATATTTGATATTAATGGGTTAATTGCGTAAATTTACCTACGTTCCGTTAAATTCATTGATATTCTTTACCGGTGAAATGAGAATAAAGCATATATTTTTCACAACTTTAACATCATTGGATTTTAAGAAATTGTCATTTTCAGAAAGTGAAAAATGTTACAAACCGTAATTTTACGGTCCTCATATATGTGTAGCTAAGTAGTTTAATTGTTTGTAAAATTGTTTGATTCATTTAGGAGCGTATCGTATTCTGCATTCGGTAAATGAAACTATCGTAATACTTCACTCCCCACCTTTCCCAAAACAGAATTAAATACAATTTTAATAAACTCTTCCATGGGATTTTAACCGCTTACTTACGTAAAAACATTTTTTTTTTGTGCATTTCATATGCTTTGTTCTTATTTGGATGAGTGATAAGTGCATTAGTGAATGCTATTAAGATATATAGTTTGGATTCACTCATTGCATTATTGGCATATTTTTATTAAAAATATATGTAAAGGTAACTTTTTTAACTACTTTATAACCCTAAGAAAAGTATATTTTTTTTTAAATAATAAAAAGTAAAAACTTATTGAATGTTAAAAATGCAAAGCTAAAGTGGTATTTAATTTTAGAAAATGTTAGCAATTTAAAAAGCCTTCTTTTATTTTTATTAATTTTACTTTTAAGAAGGGGAAAATACTTTTTAAGTTTATTACGCACGGTTATAAAGTCAAAGAAACTGAGGCTAAAATAGACAATCGCGCTATGGCGTCATTTGCGTAATAATAGAGATCAATTAAATTTTATTTTATTTCGCAATATTAACAACGCACTATAAGTTGGACTTAGATTAACAGATATTTTCGTTTTCCCGATAAATGTGACAAAGATAATAATAATAATAATTATAATGAAGATTATTTGAAAATCACGTTTCATCCCCAAAGGATCGAAGCGCGTTCATATCACAAAGAAGTACAAACTGCAACATTACAAAAACTATTTACGAGAATACACATTCTAAGTCTTTTATACCTTGCAACCATAAACAACTCAGGCCAATGAAAATCTACAAGAAAATAGTTAGATAAACAACATCACATTAGCAGTTGTTTGCGAAATAGATAAGTCTTCAAATCAGTTTTGAAAGACTCCACTGTCTTGCTGTTCTTGGGAGTGACAGGGAGGTTGTTCCAAATGGCTGGGCCAGCAAATGCGAAAGTGTGCACCTCGTAAGACTCCAAGCGAACACGTGGTATCGAGAGTTTGCCACTATCAGATGAGCGGGGTTGTCTAGGGCGTATATAAGGTGTCAGTAGCACTTTGAGATAGGACGGTGCCAAGTCATGCAAGCAGCACTAGCACAGAGTTGCATTTTTTTTTACTCTATGCGAGCGCGGACCGGCAGTCAATGCAACTCTCTCAGAAATTTTTTAGCGTTGTCGAATTTGCGTTCTCGAAGAACAATGCGAGCCGCATTATTCTGTGCTTTCTGAATTTTATCCAGAAGCGTAGCTGGAAGACACACCATAAGAGCATTGCAGTAGACCATGCGTGATAACACGAATGCAGACATCAGCCTGTTTCGCACTGTTTGGTGAAACTCAATCTGTATAACTTGGAGAGTAACGGTTTGTGTGGTTTTTTTTAAAATAATTTAGCTTGGGAGCTGTAGCAATGAGGATCAGCTTGGTCTTTTCATCGTTCAATTTGAGCGTGTTTATGATTTTCTAATGCTAACTGACTCCGCCATCTTCTGTGTCATACTAAGAAGCTTAGGGAACTGAGAGGGATCACAGATATCTGAAGTTGGGTATCATCCACGAACATGTCATATAGCATATCAAACAGCTTGATCACTGTACACATGGGCTTATCTTTCATAGAGAAAAGCACCGTGCCTAGGAACAAGCCTTGGGGTACTCGAAATTCGATTCTAGATCGCTTCGAGGTCAAGCAGTTTGAGATAACTGATTGGACCCGATTTGTCAGATATAAGCGGAACCATTTCACGACTTTATCGGTGAAACCGAACGTATTTTCCCAGACGTTGGAGAAGTGTGCTGTGGTCAAGTGTATCGAACGCAGCCAATAAATCCAGTAACGACAAAAGCGATATCTTGCCCTCGCCACAAGATGACAGAAGGTCATTTACGACATGCAACGGGGCTGTCTCGGTAGAGTGATGCGACCTGTATGCTGACTGGAAAGGCTCAAACAAGTCAGGTGATTCAGGGGCTGGCGGAGAGCGACTTGCTCCAACATTTTGGAAACAAATGGTATATTAGAGACGGGGCGATAATTTTCCAACACATTTGGGCGACATTCACCTTCTTTAGCAGTGAATTTACAATTCTCAAATCACACTATTTTAATTAATAATTATTTTCATAACTTTAACTTTCGAGTAAAATGCTTAAACTAGTTCCTTATTTGATACTTAAAATGTATTTGTAATTTATAATAACAATAATAAATCTGTTACTAAAATAAAATAGTATTTAAAATAGTTTTTTCGCCTTTAAATTATTTCGATTTCCGTAATATAATAGAAAATAACAATGATTGTTTTTAGGAATCTAAACGTATTTGAATCGTATCGTCTCTTTGGAATTATGTCCCTATAGCTCTTCCATTTGTACGTCAATAGCATTTTTTTAATTTCTTTTTGATTTTTGTAATTTTTTATTAAAATTAATACAATTTATTGATTGTAAACGGTCCTGATATGGGCATAGTATTTGTTGTTGTCTCTTGTTGTGTTTTTTTTTTTGAACGACCCATTATCTAATAAAAAGATACATTTCTCCATACTGGTAACAGTACGTAACAATATTAACACATAGAAAACATTAAATTTATTGTATCTACTGAATGCTTGTCTATTTCCAGTCATCTTGGCTAGTGATAACAGTTACAGTAGCAGAGGTAGTAGTAGTATTAATATTTATAGTAGTATTATTACAAGTTGAAATAGTACCATTAGTGAAATAAGTAGTTGCATTTGTACTATCTAAACTAGTTATTGTAATCCTTTTTGTTATATGCATTTATAATAACCTTCAAATCAATATATTAAATTTAACCAGACACTATCTGAAACGATTTCCAATGTCAATGCATAGTGTAAAATTACTGCCAGAAAAACACAAACAAAACGCTATTAATTATGATATTCCATTTAATATCTATCTAAATAGATATGTGATGAACGTAAATATTAGTATCGATCCTTTTAAAACAGGCCTGCACAACTCAAAATGTAAGGCGGGCTGAAATACTTTATGAAAAACGTATGCAGGCCAAAAGAAAATAAGACACGACTTGTGCGGGCCAAAAGAAAATAAGACACGACTTGTGCGGGCCAAAAGAAAATAAGACACGACTTGTGCGGGCCAAAAGAAAATAAGACACGACTTGTGCGGGCCAAAAGGAAATAGGTCAGGGGAAAGAGATTAAGAAAATAATAAGAATAATGATTATTTCGTTACATCGCGGGCCTCAAAGTGGGTGATGGCGGGCCATGTGTTGTGCAGGCCTGTTTTAAAAGAAAGCGGGTCTTCCCGATTTGTCCATTAACCATTAACTATATCAAAAAAGATATTCTCTTAGTCATTTGGTGTCAGTGGCGTAGCTATCTTACTACGAGCCCAACGTAAACGTTGTATACCGGCCCCACGACAACACCAAACGTGATTTTCCATAAACCATTCTCGACGCATGACATCACTTTGAATTTTATTAAGTTACTTTAAAAGTTTAAACATTTAACATCCCTCTACTTTCTACAGCAGTGGTTCTCAACCTTCCTAATGCCACGACCCTGAAATACAGTTTCTTATGTTGTGGCGACCCACAGCCACAAAATTATTTTCGTTGCTACCTGATAACTGTAGAGCATATGTGTTATCAGATGGTCTAAGCCGACCCCTGGGAATGGCTGGTGTGACCCCCAAAGGGGTCGCGACCCACATATTGAGAACCGCTGCTCTACAGTATAGGTCAGAATTCCTTCCTGCATCACTACTTCATTAGAAAAAAATGTTGAAAAGTTCATTAACACCAATTTGTTTTTCGATTTCTTATTCTATGCTAATGTTGGCTAAGCCAGATAGAGTAGTATGCAAATTGCTAAAACGAAGAGAGTTGTTGATGATCACAAGATAGTATATCATGCAAACTGCTGCTACCTAGAGATGTGTTGCTGAGAACCATATAGCATATCATGCAAAATGATTTTAAGTAGAGAGTTGTTGATGAGACTCAGATAGTGTATCACGCAACTTACTACTACGTAGAGAGTTGTTGATGAGCACCAGAAACGTATCGTGCAACACGGAAATACGTAGATATTTTTTTTGATGAGCACCAGACTGTGTATAATGCGAAATGGTACATGCGAAATGAGTTTTGTTCATTAGCACCGGATCGTGTATCATACTATGCCTGTGACCCGTTCATTTCCAAAAACTGTGTGCGATTACCGAAACTCCAATATGGCTGACAGCACACAAAGTAATGCAATGCTCATCTTTTATATTCACCCTAATGGTGGCGATTAAGGGGCTACTGGCTTATGGAGTTGGTGCGATGGGAAGGATGGAAATGAACACACAAAAAAATTTTAACCCTCTTTCTTTCTTAACAACATTTCGTTTTATTAGTTCTTCCCGCTCATATTTACAAAGCTTGTAAAATATTCTGTTTTGATTCAGTAGTATAGCTTTTTTTTTTTGGGAACCTTTAGAAAAGCATTTATCGGTTAATTTATCGTCTTGCTACTAACACCATATCAATGTATCTGTTCACTTCCATAAGAGTGCAAAGGTGACATTCTGTTACAAATAGCAACTACGACCAATTAACATCTTCAACACTCACCGTAGCGCTGTCCTTATTCACACTCACGTTGTATACAATGTAGCAAAAGTCGTTAAATTTCACCCATCTTTTACTTGAACATTCTTGACCGAGAACTTGAAAAGAAACAGCTATTGTTATCTAAGGTGTTTGAAAGCAATGCCAGCATGGAGTTAATACCATTGGATGGGTTACTGAGACTTGGGTAAATTTTAGTGTTTGAGATAAAAGTACAACAGGCTAGAGGTCGATTTACATGGATAGGGCTAGTGGTTAATGCATGTAAGTTTAGGCTAGTGGCTTAGATTGTGGCTATTGTATGGGTGGCTTTTGTCAGTAGATTGGAACCACGGAGTTTGTTATCGTAGACGTATCATGTACAAGAGCTTATGAAAGTGAACTCAGGCTCGAGAATATCTGATTAATCCAGAGCTGGCGTGATCAAAGAGTAGAGGGAAAGACGTAAACTAAAACAGAAGCTCAAATAAGGCGATTTATTAGATTGATTTGATTGGTTTAGTACTAGAGTGGGAAACCTTCACCTCCTTACACTTTTAATGCAACATGTGAGAACTTTCGAGAACAGGAAGAATGATTTTGTAAACTTAACAACTTTTCAAATGATTACTTGTTAATGTCCTAAAAATGGATAAATATGGTGTAAATAATTTCAACACAATCAAAGCGTATGTAAAAAATCAATTTGTTCCTTTTGAAGACTTTCTTTAATTATGGTATAATGCGCTTCGAAATTTAAAATATAAAATCTGAAATATCTGACCGAGCAAAAAACTCCAATATTTTCACAGATACAATTGTACCCATATAATGATATACTTTATCCCAAAAGTTAGAACGTGTTCAAATATATTTTACCTATCAGAAATAAAATCGGTGTGACGTACGTATACTGTTTTCGTGGATCTTTCGGGAAAATAAAGTTTTAAAATAAACACACACCAAAAAACAAGCGAGTAAATGGAGTTTTCCAGGTTTTAAAAATAAACATAAATGTTTTACGTCCCTGTAGTCAACCGTGTCAAGTGATCGATGTTTTAGATAAATAAGTCTAAATAAGTGTGAGCTGATTGCTTTTCAAAATATGTCTTGCTAGTTATGTTGTTTGTCATACTTTGGGTAACCGATTTTTATTTTCAAATAGTGTCCTCGTACTTGATACCGTAATAATAATTTTTTTTAAAATGTTCAATAAAATATATAGTGTCTCGAGACTCATTTCAGGTATATAAAAAAATAACGATGCATCGACCACACAACCCAGTCTTTTTTTCCCCTTGCCCTCTAATGCCGTACATGAACATCATGTAAACTATTTTAAATGATTTGTTGCTGATGTAATTACCTGAATTTCGTTCATTTAAAAGAGAAGCCAATATCCAAAGGAAGAGCCGAAACCCGAAAGCAAGATGGTAACATGACCTGCAATACATCATGTCTGCCTCGGAATCCACAAGAGGCAATGAGACGAGAAAATAATGTGCTTAAAATCACATTTGGGAATCTGGAGTGAGCAAGAAATTTAAAAAAAAAAATTATATGTCAAAGACTGCCTTGCAATAAAGTATATAGCAACATAATATGTGTAAGAATATCGCTTTAGTGGAATTTTGATATTTTAAATAGCGCACGATTTATTCACTTCAAATGCCAATTATTATCACCATTTATGTCTCAAAGTGTTTTCTTAATCTTTTCTTTAAAAGACTTTCGTTTGTTTTACTTACGAGTTACAATTAAGAAAGCAGTGCGTCATTAGAAACACTGTGTCTCTCGGCCATCTTACTGTTTGCTCCAATTGGTTTGACAGCGAACCAAGTTTTACTTTTTCATACTAATGTATACGAGTAGACCTTATTGCTTTAAGATAGCAAACGTTAATATCTGCTATGGGTCGATACTGACGAATTGGGCGACAAAAGTCATGATTTGAACAACGTGCTCTACTTATGGTACGACAGCATCCTGGTCATTGTGATGAGCTCTGTGGTGGCCTGATAATATTTAAATTTAATTTTTAAAAAAAAAAGTTAATGAATATTTAAATCGTTTAATAAATAAAATCATAAGACAGAACAATTAATAAACTCGGGAATAAATGAGCCGATTCCACATAAAGAGTTGAGTGTAGAAATGAATTAGCCGATTCCTCGTCGAAACCCTAGTGTAGGAATAACTTAGCCGATTCCATTGAAAAAGTCAAGTTTAAGAATGACGTTGACAAAATATAACGGAGAACTATTGTGTGCCAATGAATAGCCGATTCCACGGGAAGACTTAAGTGTAGAAATGACTTAGACGACCCAACGGCGACACCCTAATGATGAAATGGCTTTGACGTTTCAAATCGAGACTAAAGTGTAGACATGGCTAAGCTTGTCCTACATGAAGACTAATTAAGATACATTTTCTGGTTGGGTCTTGTTCTTACGCTCTAAAAGCCCCGGATAATAATTGGCAAACAGCTCCATCTGCTGGGCTGCAGAAAGATAAGCGTCTAATATATATTTTTTTCTAAATGAAGTTGTGTATTAAAATGAAATTAAATGCGTGACATGATAAGTAGATTATAATTTTAATGTGATATGTACAAAAGAACAATAAATAATGTTATATGTTAATTCAATCACATTTAACACATACATGTTGTATTTTTACCTCTCTTCTTTTATCTTTACAGTAATGTTGGTGCGCTGGCACCTTGAATCCTAGCTGTAAATATCGACAAGTCAGTCATTTATCATTTATTGAAAATAAACTACACCAGATTGTCATCAGCTCGCTTTTATTTTTTATGAAGGTGTTTTTAAAAAAATATGAACTTCCGTGTTCAATAATGCAATCGCTTTAGGTGACCGTCAGCAATCGGGAGTACCCATATTACTGTGTGTGTGTGTGTGTGTTGTATTGTCATGCAACACACCCCATGAGGACACCGATTTGTAATGTGAAGATGACCGAGGATAGTTGTGTCTTCATTGCGAGTGCTGATGTGGTAATTAATTGTTTCGAAAGTTATGGGCATGAGGAGCACACATTAGAAATTATGTAAGGGACAATGGTCAAGCCGCGGAAAGTAAATAAATAGTTGAATAAGAAAATAGTTGACATGAAAAGACAAGATCATCCCGATGGTTCACAACACTGTACAGAGTGGGGACTGTTCAGGAAATTAAAATTATTTCTACTCGAGTGGTTTTCAATTGTTATTCTAATTCATGGGTCTCAAACTCCGGGGCCCGCGGGCAACTTGGAGCCCACAAAACGGTATTTTGCGGCCCGCTACTTGACCTCAAAGTCTAGTGTTAATGCAACCGGCACGTTTTCTCCATTCTGATATCTATAATGTGGCCCACTATGACGGTTTCAGTCAAATCTCACAGACTCGTCTCATTCTGATTTTAATTTTGTTGTTGATTATAATGGTAAAGAAAAAACGTTTTAAAATCGGAATTAAAGTGTTTATTCTACAGATTTTGATGAGACAAACATGACCAAGTGTGGATTTGAGAAAAAATGCTTCGAATTTTGTATATACATATATCAAAAGTTTTAAAATTCAGTTAGTGGGTAATACACAAACATAGATATGTGAATCGTAGCAGTTTGACACAGCATCAAAGAATCCCTATTAAAAATGCCGCTAGTGTGTACGAGTGACGAGTGAGGGAAATTCCGAGCCTTTACTAGTCTCACCCTCCTCTTGTAGCGCCCTTTGCTAGTATCAACCTCCTCTTGTGACACCCTTTACTAGTATCATCTTCCTCTGGTGACAATCTTTGCTATTATCACCCTCCTCTTGTGACACCCTTTGCTAGTCTAACCCTCCTCTTGTGACACCCTTTGCTAGTCTCACCCTCCTCTTGTGACACCCTTTGCTAGTCTAACCCTCCTCTTGTGACACCCTTTGCTAGTCTCAACCTCCTCTTGTGACACCCTTTACTAGTATCATCTTCCTCTGGTGACAACCTTTGCTATTATCACCCTCCTCTTGTGACACCCTTTGCTAGTCTAACCCTCCTCTTGTGACACCCTTTGCTAGTCTAACCCTCCTCTTGTGACACCCTTTGCTAGTCTAACCCTCCTCTTGTGACACCCTTTGCTAATCTCACCCTCCTCTTGTGACACCCTTTGCTAGTCTAACCCTCCTCTTGTGACACCCTTTGCTAGTCTAACCCTCCTCTTGTAGCGCCATTTGCTAGTATCAACCTACTCTTGTGACACCCTTTGCTAATCTCAACCTCCTCTTGTGACAACCTTTGCTAGTCTCACCCTCCTCTTGTAGCGCCCTTTGCTAGTATCAACCTCCTCTTGTGACACCCTTTACTAGTATCATCTTCCTCTGGTGACAACCTTTGCTATTATCACCCTCCTCTTGTGACACCCTTTGCTAGTCTAACCCTCCTCTTGTGACACCCTTTGCTAGTCTAACCCTCCTCTTGTGACACCCTTTGCTAGTCTAACCCTCCTCTTGTGACACCCTTTGCTAGTCTAACCCTCCTCTTGTGACACCCTTTGCTAGTCTAACCCTCCTCTTGTGACACCCTTTGCTAGTCTAACCCTCCTCTTGTGACACCCTTTGCTAGTCTAACCCTCCTCTTGTGACACCCTTTGCTAGTCTAACCCTCCTCTTGTGACACCCTTTGCTAGTCTAACCCTCCTCTTGTGACACCCTTTGCTAGTCTAACCCTCCTCTTGTGACACCCTTTGCTAGTCTAACCCTCCTCTTGTGACACCCTTTGCTAGTCTAACCCTCCTCTTGTGACACCCTTTGCTAGTCTAACCCTCCTCTTGTGACACCCTTTGCTAGTCTAACCCTCCTCTTGTGACACCCTTTGCTAGTCTAACCCTCCTCTTGTGACACCCTTTGCTAGTCTAACCCTCCTCTTGTGACACCCTTTGCTAGTCTAACCCTCCTCTTGTGACACCCTTTGCTAGTCTAACCCTCCTCTTGTGACACCCTTTGCTAGTCTAACCCTCCTCTTGTGACACCCTTTGCTAGTCTAACCCTCCTCTTGTGACACCCTTTGCTAGTCTAACCCTCCTCTTGTGACACCCTTTGCTAGTCTAACCCTCCTCTTGTGACACCCTTTGCTAGTCTAACCCTCCTCTTGTGACACCCTTTGCTAGTCTAACCCTCCTCTTGTGACACCCTTTGCTAGTCTAACCCTCCTCTTGTGACACCCTTTGCTAGTCTAACCCTCCTCTTGTGACACCCTTTGCTAGTCTAACCCTCCTCTTGTGACACCCTTTGCTAGTCTAACCCTCCTCTTGTGACACCCTTTGCTAGTCTAACCCTCCTCTTGTGACACCCTTTGCTAGTCTCACCCTCCTCTTGTGACACCCTTTGCTAGTCTCACCCTCCTCTTGTGACACCCTTTGCTAGTCTAACCCTTCTATTGTGACACCCTTTGCTAGTCTAACCCTCCTCTTGTGACACCCTTTGCTAGTCTTACCCTCCTCTTGTGACACCCTTTGCTAGTCTCACCCTCCTCTTGTGACACCCTTTGCTAGTATGACCTTAATCTTGTGACACACTTTGCTAGTCTCACCCTCCTCTGGTGAAACCCTTTGCTTTTATCCCCTTCCTCTTGTGACACCCTATGTTAGTCTGACCCTCTTCTTGTGGCACTCTTTGCTAGTCTTACCCTCCTCTTGTGACACCTTTTGCTAGTCTCACCCTTCTCTTGTGGCACCCTTTGCTGTTATCACCCCCCTCTTGTGGCACGCTTTGCTAGTATCACCCTCCTCTTGTGACAACCTTTGCTAGTATCACCCTCCTCTTGTGAAACCCTTTGCTAGTTTTAGCCTCCTCTTGTGGCACCCTTTGGAATTTAAAAATTCCTTTGGATATTGGCTTCTCTTTCTAGTATTTGGAATGAATGATATTTTTTTCAAATATTTTAGTGTGCTCTAAAAATAACATAACGTAAGAAAGTTTAAGGTGCGATATTAATGAGGGGAAAGTTCAAGTTTAAAAGAAAAGTATTATTTATTTTTTTAAATTAAAATAAAAAAAAAACATGGGAAAAAAACAAACAAATATGATGGAATGTTTTGTTGAACAAATAAAAAGTAAAATTGTCATAAAAAGTTATTAAATAAAATATATGACGGACTGCGTAGGAAATAATGTAACAACATATGTTTGGGTTTGAAATAAAGAACAAAAATAATTAAAAGGACGTTTCGCATGGATGCCTTCTTCAGAAGCCCATACAGAGAAAGGTACGACTTTTAATTAGAAACACAATCCAGCCAATACCATACTACATTGTTTTTAATCGTATACCCCTTTTCCTGATTACTTCTTTTAAGTTATATTAAAGTGGTATTTTAAACAAAAGTAAATTATACAATGCTAGTGTTCTGATAAAACATTTTAAAATCTTATCGTCCTAAAAAATGTATGACGACATCATATCTTTGACCGCTTCTGGATTTTAAAAAAAAATATAATATAAATCGTCAAGTATATCCGTCTAGTATGTTATTCCCTTTTTTTCGTGCAGTATATCCGACCAGTATATCCATTTAGTATATCCCTCCAGTCGATCAAATTCGTAAAGCTTAACAGACCAGTAATTCAGCACCGTTAATACGTCAGTATGTCTATATATATATATATATATATATATATATATATATATATATATATATATATATATATTTTTTTATTTTTTATATATATATATATATATAAATATATACTTTTTTATATTTTTTATAAACATTTTGTCAAATAAAATTTATTTATTTAATATGTTTACATTGGTTTATAGAAGATTTTTTAAAGTAATAAACAAAATAGTTTATTTCCAACTAAACATATATTGAAAGATCATTTTTTTAATATTTTTTTTTTTTAAGTGTCTAAATGCGTCTATAAAATGTTGAAGAAAACTTAGCTTCTGTACCATACAACAATAACACTAGAATGGTTGGAAAAGTTTAATCTATATTTTGAATAAATTCAATTCCAAGTCTTTTAATATAATTTACTTTAAAAAAAAAATATATATATATATATATCTTTAAAATGTTACCTGATTTACAATTAAAGTAACTAAGCCAACTATTATTTGTTTGTATCTGATATAGTTGCGCGGGTTTAATTTAAAATGCTTTATTTATCTTTAAAAAAAACAACGAAAACCAGTATAAGATTCAGAATCAAATGGTTTAAAGTTAATAATTAATGTTTCCTTCAACCCTTTTCATAATTTGACATGTTTTAAAAGTCTACACCCGCCTAGAAAGCGTGTGTTAACATTGCCTGCACATTATAAATGTGGCGTCATAGCCATAAGACATTGAGATATTTATTAGAAAATACTTATAAATACTTTACAAAATACAAGTGCTCTAAGAGAAATGTAAAAACATGTTGACAAGGCGTTGATTTTTATTTAAAAGGGCAGCCACGAATGTCGCCTAAGTAAACTTAAGCTCTGTTTACAGCATTTGTAAAGTTTTTGAGTTCAATTAAATGTTTTGGACTATCTATTTATTTCAGAGCTTTCTGTGTTGTAATTTTAATTTCTTTAAGTTTTTTTTTTCTAATGAAGTATGTTGCCTTTATCCACGCTTTGCACCTCAAAGTCGTTTTCTAAACGTTCACTATCTTCTTCCTTAATGCTTACGATATTTTAACTAGTTGAATCAGCGATTTACATGACAGGTTGGTCAGTACACTGCTCATCACACACATCATACACAGACACGTGAAAGCACTCGGTGCCCAGTTTGTTCTATTCTGATGGTCTTGGCGGAGGAAGAGGTTTAATGCTTTCACGTTAAATATGAGGTGACTTGAAATCCTCGAGGCCTTGTTCATCTATTGTCAGATCATAATCGTGTCCATCGTCAGTGTCTCTGATCGTTACTACAGCAGCCTCTTCCACTGTGTGATATATACTCTTTTTAGGCTTTTTTTTAAAGAATGCTGAAAATGCGTTCATAGGAGGTGCTTACGATCTGTGTTAAGTGAACAAGTTGAATTTTGTGACCAGCATATGAAAATGAAGCACTAAATATCAACATGAGATATTTATTTTTCAATCTGTATAATATTATTTAAGATTTTTTTTTTATGTTTCTATGCAATTAATGTAATAAAACAAGGTACCTTCATCAGTTGTAGAAGAAAATTCCAAAACTTTTCAAATGGGATTAAAATGAGAAAAATATTAATGCCATTTTCTTCCAAACAAGAATCCTTCTTTAAAACATGATCCAAAGAAGAAGAAAAAAATGTTACAAAATTAGATATACGGGGACTTAAAACTTTTTGATTTCTCGAAATGACCTGGAAAGAATTATCGAAACTTTGGAAATTGTAGGAAAAAAGTCACTTTGAATCAACAAAAGTGTATAACATACACTTACTTTTGTTAAATTAAAATTACTAATGAATAACGTTTTTTGAATATTATGACTATTGATTTAATTTTGTAGAAAATCTAAATAAGTCATGCCTCCCCCCCCCCCTTCCAGACAGCTTTGACCAAAATGACGTCACTTGGTGTGACTAATATTTTCTTTCAAGTTTAGCTACTAATTAAATTGTTTTTTTGTTGTTTTTTTTTTTATTTTTTAAATTAAAATTAATAATGAATAACGTTTTTTGAATATTATGACTATTGATTTAATTTTTTAGAAAATCTAAATAAGTCATGCCTCCCCCCCCCCCCTTCCAGACAGCTTTGACCAAAATGACGTCACTTGGTGTGACTAATATATTCTGTCAAGTTTAGCTACTAATTAAATTGTTTTTTTGTTGTTTTTTTTTTCTTATCTCTTATTCTATAATAAAAATCCGAAATAAGCTTCCAATGAGGGCAATTACAAGCGTAGCCCCAACAGACCAGCACAAGCTCATTCTATTATCACTTGAACTCTCAGTAGATAAGATTGGTTCGATAGTTTCTCCTACTTCCGCTGAAGGTAAAAGAAATGTAGAAATGATACTAGGATTTATTAATAGCTGTGTCAAACATTTGAATACTTTGATAGTATAAAGATAAAAGGTCAACACGGCTAATAATGACAAAATCTTAAATCAATACTAGATGTCATTGATTCCCATTAATCAATTCGCTAATACATCTAGAACAACGAATTGTCAAAGATGATTTTATTGGCAATTAAATTAAATATGATTCATAGTCGTATTCATATTACCCCAAGCAAATGAATTATAAAACACTCGTATGTATGTACAGTGGTTTAAACGGGTGTGAAACATTTTCTCGTTTGTTTTGTTAAGGAATCTCTTACAGTTTGAAATAAATGCCCATTCCATGAATTGGTAATATACATATATATTGATTGATTGATTTATGTATTGGCCTCACATTGAAATTACTCAGAAGAGGAAAACTTGATCAAAACATCTTAAAATAAAATTTTTTCTAAATGTCTTACACCAATAAGGAATCTGACAGGCAATATAAATCTCAGAAGTTGCAGTGAAGTTCGCAATGTCTTTTCCTATAAAATTGGCCCAGTTGTAGAGGTTGCACGTTTGATAATTTTCGTATACAGCTATGTGGTCTTTTTTATTTGGGCTTAGCAACAAGTCTGAAACAAATCAAAGATAATAAAGAAGATAAAAATGATTTAGTTACTGTAGGATTATCATTAATTAAAATATTTTTTTGTAAAGTTAAAATAATAGGGGTATATGTAGTGTGATAAAATGGTAGGTGACAGTTGATAACAAAAAAATTAATATATGGTTTAAACCTTCTTATTGATTTATTTATTTTGTTCAAGACTATGCATTGAATAAAGAAACATAAAACAGCCAACTCTTTGATTTATTTCTAGCATTAATTAATTTATTTCTGTTTGCAATATAAATATTTATTTTTAAAATCTATTTTTTTTAAAGCTGACTCAAATAGAGCTACTTAAGTATTATCCTTTTGGAATAAAATCAATACGAATTTTAAACTGTATTTAAACAAAAATGAAATATGATTAAAATCAAAGACTTTTTTAAAAGGAGAACTAGGCTATTTCAATACATTAAACAGACCATAATATACATGTACGATGTTTACGCCCCCTATGGTGTTTGATGAATTAGGACAAGTTCATGGTCTAGTAGAATTTTTTTTTAATGTGTTAAAACAAGTCGTAGATTCGACGCACCGTTGAATAAAATGAAGAGCATCGGCGCTCTGCATAAATGTACTTTATTAATTTAAATATAATAGGAATAACAATCTAAAAATAAAGAATAGAATACAGGTCTACCACTAAATCCATATCTCTTATGGACCTTTCAACTTCTTAGAAGACGCCCAGGGGTGATGGTGATGTGTTGGCGCTTTGACTGGACTTGAACTCGAGACCACCAACATGAGAATTGCACAGTTTAGACGATTTCGCAACCCAGCATCCTAAGGCAAGTTTATTGTGGTAAATAAATAATACGGCCTTACAATGTAAGGATATATGTATATATATATATCTTGACTTATATGCATAACTGAGCTAACAATCATGAATATTGCACACAACAGTTTTGCTTGTTTGTTGGTTTATTTATTTTTGTTGCTGATGTTTTTGTAATACGAAGACAAGTCAAGTATGAACTTTTAAATTTAAAAGTAATATTAAAACTCAAAACACAAGAACAAAATTAACATTTAAATGTGTATACACGTATATATTTATTAAAGGTCCTAGGAATAGTGCAAGTTTTTTTATCAGTTTTCATTACAAAAATTTGATATTTTCGGCCTCGGTTTTCAAAGTTCTTCAAAAGATTACCTGAGTGTCTAGACTCTTTGGCATTCTGGAAGATATATTTAGCTACTACAAGTAGAAATGATCGTTTGATATTGACACAATTTTTTTTTTTTTTTTTTGCTAGGGAAATGAACTGTTAGAGTAAACTCACTTGAGTGGCTATAAAAAATGGGTAATCAGTGTTTCATATTTGGACATATTGATTTAGAGCTTGGCTGCAAAGTCCAAAAATTGGACACCTGTGACGTTTGATATTGACACAATTTTTTTTTTTTTTTTGCTAGGGAAATGAACTGTTAGAGTAAACTCACTTGAGTGGCTATAAAAAATGTGTAATCAGTGTTTCATATTTGGACATATTGATTGAGAGCTTGGCTGCAAAGTTCAAAAATTGGACACCTGTGGTGGGTGATAAAGATTCTTGATTTTTCGTAAACATGTTGGCCTCCAGTGCCTCCATGTGGCACATGAGGACTGAACTGCAAATATGCTGGGTATCGATAAATCTAAAACATTTTTATTAGGAATTACTTATTCAACCTATTTTGCTCCCAATAACATCATCAGCAAATAAATGTTGGCTGCTCTCCTAACCATCATCAGTATTTAAAAGTATTGTGTGTAGCAGTGTTGAGTTATTCGAAATTGGTTGCTCTTCTAACCATCATCAGTAAATAAAGGATGGCTGCTTTACTCCCCATCATCAGTACTTAAAGGTGTTATGTGTGGCAGTGAGGCTTGTTCATCCATGGTTGCTTTCCTAAATATGATTTGTATTCAAAGGTTTGTGGCTCTGATAACTGTAATCCGTATTTGATGGTTGGTTGCTCTCCTCACCTTCATCAGTCTTTAAAGGGGCCGTGTGTACCAGTTCTGACTTGTCCATTCATTGTTGCTCTGCTAATAATCATCAGTTTATCAAGTTTTGTTGCTATTCTGTTGGTCATTGTTAAATAAAATTAACCCTAAAACCTTAATATAGAAAAAAACAATAATTTATATATTACCATATTAGGCTCATGTAAGTCATATATCATATAGTATAGACTATTATATAATTTTGCTAATATTAAAATGTTAGAGATACTAAAACAGGCATATGGAATGACGTGGGACTGAACTTAAAATGCGGAATAATAAATATCAAGAACATTCAACGAGAGAAATAAAGGGAGATAATGAAAGAAAGGAGATCGACAGTTATATAGATAGCAATATATACATAGCAGCAGATATGTTTGGGGGTGTTCAACTCCAGAGTCTGCTATCAGCAAGTGAAGAAATGCTATTGGCGTCCGTTCCAAAATTAACCTACTATTTATCAGAGGAGGAACTTACAAAGAAAAAATCAAGGCTTAGAAGACATTTAATTGATATTGCATTTAACAAATGCAAAAACTGGTCAGTAGTTGATGTTTTGAAATTCATGGCTGAATGGGACTTCCTAGAGTCTCTTCCAATACTCTCGCTGAGCATTCAATTATTTCGTATGATGTGTGTATGTGGCTTCATGTGAGCGCGGCTTTTCAAAACTAAGGCTAATCAAGACCTATTTACGATCCACTATGGGAAAGTCAAGGCTTTCTAAGCTTGCTCTACTACCAGTTGAAAGTGATACGGTGAAGGATATTGAATTTGATAAAGTGATTGACAGATTTGCAACTTTAAAAACCAGGAATAAAAATGTAATTATGTAAATTTTATGTAAAAATAATTATATCTTAATGTTTTTATGTCTTCTTCAATATTTTGCGGGCTAGCGATCAAGGTATTGATCATTCTGGCTCCTATAAGTTTTTAAACACAGTTCTTAAATACATTTACCTCCTGACCTTGAATTAATTTGGTTTTGTTTTCTTTAGTGCTATACTGTGGACTTATTTTAACAAAAACACATCCATTTTAGAAATCGTTGGGGGGGGGGGATGACACAATAAATTTACCGCCCCGGTAGACACCGACCCTATCTAAGCCACTGAGTCTAGAACTGAATTACGAACTAAATTTATTCAAATAAATATTTTTAGGCTGTGAATTTGACAAACAAATTTTGGGCTTTATTTTTGTTATCGTTGCTAGTCTGTGTCAGACTAGCGATATGTTTAAGTAGAAATCAAGATTAAAGTAGTATGAGATATGGCTAGCTAGAAGAATATTAGTAAATATAGATGGCTTGATTCTACTAGAAATAGAAAATAAAAACAAGAATAGAAATTTTGCAAATTATTTTTCAGGGCCGAAACCGTCACATAAATCTAGTTCTAAAAGCAGCAGAAAGAATTGAGTCAATGTACAGCAAAATGCTCGGTAAACTCATAAGTCAAAAGAGCAACAAAGTCAGCAGCAGGACTGTTACTTACTGCCTTCTATTGTGTGAACTTATCTCTTATTTTAATTTGATGGCTATTTCAAACAGTGCATAACAAAGGACAATACCATAGAGTTTACAATAGAAAAGCAAGGACACTCAAAACAGTGCTAATTACAACTAATAAGATTTATTTAAATATTAATCTAATTATAAAAGAAAAGAATTGTAATTACAATGATCAACTTACAGCGTATGAGAAGTCTTGTACCGTTACACAGTTAATACAATGTGCCAATTAATAATGTACAATGATGAATGCGAATAATCACATAAGAGTACACACGGAATAATACACGTTTCTTGTGAAGTTAAAAATTTATATTAAAAGATATCTCTATCAATATCCGCGAATCTCTGTCCCTGTCAATCCCTTATATATGTGGCATAAGACGCTTTCCAGAAACGACTTAGACATTGTTTACGTTTCTCGTCAAATCAAGAACGACCAAAAAGCTACTATGAGACAAACTAACCACGTATAATCGGCAATAAACACGACAGAGCAAAAGAAAATAGGCCACGCATAAAAAGAACGTGGTGTCTGCTTCATTGGCAGCACGGGGGAAGACGTGACGTAACCCGTCCTACATGACATCTCCCTTCTTAAAAGAAAAAAAAATCATTTTTCAAAATTGGAATTCTTTTTCCATTAAAAATTTAAAAAAAAATATATGTTCCCTTTCAAAATATTGGACAAAATGTTTTTTAACAGCCTTCAAACAATAACATACGCTATTGGGATAGCGGTTCCCACTGGGATTGGGATCCAATCGGTATAGGAATACCGACAGAGTAGAAAACCAATGGGATCGGGATCCCATCGGATCAGCTGGGATATGATATTAAGTATGTAAAGATTCTTCCGGATATTATCTGACTGATTTTTAAAACACACCCCCCCCCCTTTATTTAAGCATATATTTTCTGTAAAAATATGGAACACATATGTTAACATTGCTTAACAGGTATATTATTGTTGTAAAAAACATAAGAAATGTGTGTAATGATTAGGAATCAAATATAAATACATTACAAATGACATGCGCTCTAAGAGAAATGCAAAAACTCTATTATTGAAGAAAATGTTAATAATTTGTTGAACTTTCAAAAAGGTCAACCATCAACCAACTAAGCATGGATTTTAATTTTAATGTCTTAAATATACTGTATATATATATATATATATATATATATGCTACAAAAAAAAGGGATAAATACAAAGCAAAATGCATAATATTCATTTCCTGTAATATTTTTTTCGTTATTTTACATAAAGCATATACTTATTAAATATGTTTGATAAGACAATAATGAAGAGAACAAAGTGTTTCATGAAATAAGCATCACCTTTTAATGGTACAGTATGTTTCTTATGGAAATACCACAAACTTCATATGACTGCCAACCTCAAAAATTGTCTGGTTACATCTAAGATACCCAAGGTTTCAATGTTGCAAGATTATTCAATCTGCTGATCGGACTACCTAATATATGTTTTGAGAGTCGTTTTTCAATTGTGATACATACACATTAAGAGACATGTTTGACGGTATCTATTAATTAGCGCTATAGAAACATTGCTAATAATCTATTACTTTGTTTTTTAATCTTTTGCCCTTGACATTGTCAAGCTTTTTTTTTCCTTGGTATTTTTATCCCCTAAAATTAATGTATAAAAAGTTTCGTGGCATTGAACCTGATATTCAATATTTTGTTAGAAAGTCATAAGGCGCACTATATTCATCAGACAATGGTGGGTTAGCTTCCCCTAAAGCCCTTTTCTTGGTGCCATCAGGTGTCCAATAAACGAGGCTGGCTTCTTGTATTTCAGAATTACCCTCCTCGATATTTTCAACGCAATGATTACGGGATGTTTCATCTTTTCTTGAGGTCATATTAAACGCAACTTCTCCGCTACTCAAAGCAAAGGCATGTGTGTTGTTGCTTGGAACTTCTTCATCAATGCTTACATCTCCACCGTCCCATGTCATGTATTCTTCATTGCTTTCACATCCTGGTTTCATTTGACTGACATCCTCACACTGTGCGCCATCGAATTGAAGATACCAGTTCTCATTATTCATATCATCTTGTTCTTTTGCTATTGTGTCTCCATTAAGCATTGTAGGATTTGTTTCGGAATCAAATAGTGCTTTGTACGCATTGCCTTCAACATTCGTTCCATTTGATGAAATTACCTCCCCTGCTAAACCATTAGCGTTACATTTTAAGACTGCGCCGTCTGTACTTGTGTAAGAATTACGGTCTCTCATAATACAATCTTTACTTAATATTGACGAAGTAAAATTTTCATGGTCAGCATTGTCAGCTTGATCCGTCAAATCAACATACGATACTCTAGATTTTTCAAACGCATCGCTTCCGATATTACAATTACATTCAACGTTTCGTCTGTCTGTTAGATTCTTTGTATGTTCCTCTTTCTGCACATCGCATGCATTGGGATCGTTTTCTTTATTGGAAGTAATACCGCTGCTGTCAACGCATGAGAAAGAGTTATAGATATGATCATCATTACGTTTAAACGGCAAACTGTAACACCGTTCGTATGCTTCAGTGTCTTCCAAATCAAGCATCAACAACTTGCTGTTGTCATTTTTCGAGGAATCGATATCCTTGCCACTGGCTTGTGGAGTGTGGTTTTCTTTCAAATGTTTAGTTGAATTGCTCAGAGTTTTATTGTCTAGTTCCTGGCATGTGTCTTCCTTGTGTATCATGTTCGTGTATGACATTGTAGCTTTGAGCGTCTGTAATGAATCCTCTCCCTTTGTCATGGATTCCTTGACATAACCAGAGTACTGGTGCTCCTCTTTGGTTGAGAGTGGTGTGCTGTAGTCAGTTGTATCGTTTTTAATTTCAATAGATGCGTTGGAGCATTTATTTTTTTCAGAGCTTCCTGTGTTGTCATTTTGATTTCTTAACGTTTTTTCTAATGAAATAGTGTTGCCTTTATCCCCGTTTAGCAGATCAAAATCGTTTTCTATACGGTTACTATCTTCTTCCTGAATGCTTACGATATCATGGCTAGTTGAATCAGCGATGTTCATGACAGGGTGGGCAATGCACTGCACACCACACACATCATACACAGACACGTCAAAGCATTGGGTGCCCAATTTGTTCTTTTCTGATGATCTTGGCGGAGGAAGAGGTTTAATGCTTTCACGTTTAATATGAGGTGACTTGAAATCCTCGAGGGCTGGTTCATCTATTGTCAGATCATAATCGTGTCCATCGTCAGTGTCTCTGATCGTTGCTACAGCAGCCTCTTCCAGTGTGTGATAAATACTCTCTCGATCGGCTTTTTCAAAGTAAGCTGAAAATATTTTTTATTGGAAATGCGCTTTGTTTTAAAGAAATTGATTGCATTTTAACATCAGCATATGAAAATTAAGTGCTAAATATCGACATGAGATTTTTATTTTTATTTACTTATTAAAACTTTATTTGATGTTTTTATGGAATTTATTGAATAAACAAAGTACCTGCATCAGTTGTAGACGATGATTCCAACAACCTTCAAGTAAGATTGAAACGAAAAAAAAAATATTAAAAATTATTTGGCAAAGGTTATTTAAATCAAGTACTTAAATATATGTTTATTTATTTTCAATTTTGTTTTAAACTAGTATCTATATTTACAGCATAATCTAAAATAAAAATGGGTAAAAAAATTATAAAAGTTGAGGTCACCTTGACTTAAAACTTTTTGATCTTTTGTAATGAACTGGAAAGAAAAATCGAAATTTAGAAATTATTGGAAATAAAATAAATATATAGAATATTGTTTTTAAATTTTACTAATAAATAATGAGTTTTCAATTTTTTTTTAGCATACGATAAATCTATTGTAAATTGAAATATATCCAAAGCATAAAAAAAATGTATAGATCTAGAGTAATAATTGATCAATTAAATTAAAATCTATTAAACTAGTTTGCAATAGATACAAACATAATCTTGTCATGGGCTTAAATCAAAACCATATTATACGAGAGATCTGCTTCAACCTATTGTACGATGTTGTCTTTTTTTAAAGCTTTAATAATGTATACTTAAAATATGTACATTTTATTTTAGATTATTGCTTGTAAAAGTTATCAAATGTAACGATTTAATATTTTGTTCTCTCCGTAAAGGAAAGTTTGCTAATAGAATCCAATATAATTTCATTTAATAACCATCCATATGTTGAAGTTGATTGCATTTCTTTTAATATGTGTCGTGATGTTTTTTCTTTTTCTTTGTATGGAGCGTGGGCATGTAGGGTTAACCAGTAATTTTCTTTCGAGTAAGGCGTGCGGCCCTTTTTTTTTTTTTTTCAGCCCCCAATGGCCCTAACCGAAATAAGGTCACTTGGAGTGACGTATGTCATCTGTCTACATCTGTAAAAGTAGCTACTATTTAAATGCTTTTTTTTTTTTTTTTTTTTTTTTTTTTTGTTTTTTTTCTTTTTGTTTTATTTTTTTTTTTTTTTTTTTTTTTTTTTTTTTTTTTTTTTTTTTTTTTTTTTTTTTTTTTTTTTTTTTTTTTTTTTGCTTTGTTACCTCTTCTTCTATAACATAAGACTCCGATAAAAGTTCCCACGAGGACAATGAAAAGCGGAGCCCCAACAGACACGTACACGCTCATTCCATCATCATCTGAACTCTCTGGCGATAAGACTGGGTCCATCTGTCCCTGAGTTTTTTCTGTAACTTCCGCTGAAGGTAAAATCAAACTAGACATTATAAATCGATTTTATATAGATGTGTGAACTTTTGAGCCCCTCAATGCATAAAGATAAAAGTCAATAAAATATTATGATTACAATAACATACATCAGTACCTATTATCTATAAACGACTTTAGACGCCTCATTAATACGTCTAAAGTAACGAATTGCTTCAGATTAGTTCTCAGGCAATTAAAAGGAATATCAGTCAGAGTAGTAATCATGTTACTCAAACAAATTAAATATAAAACAATCATGTGTAGTGTATAGTTTGTTAAACTTGTTGTTAAGCATTTCCATTGTTTGTTTTGCTAAGGAATCTATTAATTTTTGAATTATAGTCTCATTCTGTAAATTAATAAAATAAATATTTTTCATCATCTCTTTATAATATTTGCTCAAATTGATAATCTATTTAATATACATATATATATATATATATATAATATGTTGATTAGCCTTTGATAAACACATCTCATGAGATAAAACAAGAGACGTTTTAGCACACTTAGGTGATTGTAACAAAAACATGTTAAGATAAAAAAAAAATTCCAAATGCCTTACACCAATATGGAATCTGACAGGCCATATGGAAGTCAGAAGATGCAGTGAAGTCTGCAATGTCTTTTCCTGTATGATTGGCCCACGTGTAGACGTTGCACGTTTCATTATCTTCGTATACATCTATGTGGTCTTTTCTATCTGTACTTAGCAACGAGTCTGAAAATTTTCAAGTATATTAAAGAAGTTAAAGAAAATATAGTCATTGTACGATAATCGTAGCTACATTCTTTTTCAAAGTTAAAATGAAAGGGTTGAATGTACTGTAAAAAATTTTTTTTTGAAAGTTTCTTAGAAAAAATAATGCTTTTTTTAAAGATTAAAAAAAATATTATCTATTTATGTTTACAATAAAAACAAATTAACAAAGAAACATAATAAAGCCAATAAATTAGATTTATATTTATTTTTTTTTTATTAATTTATTTCTCCTTGTATTATATATATATATATTTTTTTTTTTTAATTTAAAGCTGACTCAAATAAGACGACTAAAATATCCTACTTTTGGGGAAAAAAATCACAAAAAACTATAATTTTTTAATATTAAAAAAGTATGATTATATTTCAATACCTCTTCATAAGTAGAACTAGGCAAGTTCAAAACATTAAACCTATAATATATATTATATATATATATGTATTTAAATATATATATATATAATAGTAATAATAATAAAGTTTATTTGAAAATAACGCTTCATCAACAAAGGCTTGAAGCGCGGTACAAAGTCAACCACATTAAAAGGGAAATGAAAAGAATTCTATTATATTATACTACATTAAAATACAAATCGCAACATTACAAAAACTACATACGAGAATACTCATTCTAATTCTTTCATCCCTTACAAACATAAACAATGTAGGCAATATACATCTAGGAGATAATGGCCAGGTGGAAAATATGGTATACAACATCACCCCAGAAAATGTTTGCGAAATAGATGTGTTTTCAAATCGGTTTTGAAAGACTCCAGTATCTGGCTTTTTCTGAGAGCGTCAGGAAGAGTATTCCAAATTGTTGGGCCCGGAAATGCAAAAGTTCGCCTTCCGTAAGTCTCAAGGCGAACACGTTGTATCGAGAGTTTTCGAGGAATGAGGTAAGCACAGAGTTGCAATTTTGTACACTATGTGAGCGAGGACTGGCAGCCAGTGCAACTCTCTCAGAAGTGTTTTCTAAGAACAATACGAGCCGCATTAATGTGTGCTTTTTGAATTTTATCCAGGAGGGTATCTGGAAGACCCACCATGATAGCATTTCAGTAGGCCATGCGTGATAGCATAAATGTAGATATCAGTCTCTTTATTGCCCCAAACGTTAAGAAGGTTCCGATATGACTAATTCAGCGCAGCTCTAGAAAAATCGCCTGGAAAAACATGTTTATGTGATTTTCCATAGCTAATGTTCTATACAAGACACCAAGGTTTCGTACTTTATTGAGCAAACTCAATCTGTATACCTGAGAGACTAAGGGTAGTTCTTACAGATTTTTGCTCTTGGGCGGTAGCAATGGGGATCAGCTCGGTCTTTTCATCGTTCAATTGGAGATTGTTTATATTTATCCAGAGCTTAACTGACTCCACTGTCTTCAGTTTCATAATAAGAAGCTGAGGAAACTGTATATATACATTTTTTAATGATATTGGTGTCTATTTTTTTAAGGTTACGAACAATTTATTGATTATTCAGGCACTCGGTTTAAATTTAGTGTTTGTCTTCTCTTAGATGGGTTCTAATGATAACACGTCCCACCCACTAGGATGGGATCACCATCCATTTGGATTGATTCAGTTTACACCGTTCTGCCCCCCACATATATTTATATATATATATATATATATATATATAAATATATATATATATATATATTAGCTCTACATACTGTTGCTATACTGTGTCGTCTGTCGTATTGTCCCATTGAACAAAGTCCCGCCAAAATGTTCACATTTCCTTTTGTATTTCTTGTGGCTTTGGCCCGTCTTCATAAGCTGTAGACATGTTCTATTCCGTGTCTCACACCACCCTCCTGGACACGGTTTACCTGTTCATAAAAGTCACAAAACATGGCTCACACTGTACTTGTACATTCAAGATATTCTACAACATATTGTCTTTGTATTCGTATGTTTATGATATATCTGATATGTAATAACAACTATGGTAATATAGAGGGAATTAGGCTGTCTGCAATTAGTTTCTACGAAATTAGATTTGTTGCAGAAAGAAGGGCTTATCCTTTTTTTTTTTTAATGCACAAACGTTACAAAAGTTGAGTTTGTAAAAAACATTGATAAGCAAAGAACAGTGAACATAACAGAATATTGAAGAGGAAAAAACAAATTATATGATGTTGTAGTGAGTTTGAGCAAAATATGAAAAACAAATGAGAAAAGAACTCATCCTTTAATTCTTTATGGATTATATAGTTGACTATGCATTGCAAATTGTTAATATATTTTTTTTTAAAGTATAATTCAAAATGTAACCGTCATGCCTGGGAGTTCACTAATAAATGTCGCGCACTGGATATTGTGCTTATTGTGCGCTTTGTGGATTTGAGCAATTCATTTTTTTACCGAACGCTCTGTCAAGCTTTTATTTCTCCACCTATTTTTTATGGTTATTATAAGGTATTTCTCTAGTCTGGTGGTTCTCAAACTTCCTAATGCCTCAACACCGTAATACAGTTCCTTATGTTATGGTTACGCAACCATAAAAATTTCTTTTTTTTATTTGTCGCTAATTAATAAATATGTTTCCCGATTGCCTTAGACAGTCCCTGTCAAAGGGTCGTTTGACCCCCCAAAGGGTTCATGACCCAACGCTTAAGAACCGATGGTCAAGCCTAAACATTCAAGGACATTAAACTTAAGAGCTACTCTGTTATCCAAGTCAAAATGAAACATTTAATTTTTCGGGGGAGTGATGTAGCAAGAATTCTGAAGTTTGCATTGTTTCAGGTTCGTGTTTGTCAAGTAACTTGAGTAATGGGAAGTTAACTCATTGCTGTCGCCAATGGTTGGCGAGCTATAACTAGTATAAAATATTCTTTTGTTTTAATTGAATGTTTTTCTTTTTTTTTTTTTTTTTTCATCGGGAAGTTATCAGACGCAGTTTGCAATTTAGTCAGTTTAGAACAGTATGTCGTGTAAGTTAATTCATTGTTCAATTTTTAATAAAATATTCTTTTTTTTTAATTGAATGTTTTTCTTTTTTTTTTTTTTGTCCATCGGGAAGTTATCAGACGCAGTTTGCAATTTAGTCAGTTTAGAACAGTATGTCGTGTAAGTTAATGCATTGTTCAATTTTTAATTAAATACATAAAATGCAGGGGCCAAAGGAGTTCATACCTACTCCATCAATCTGGGCCGTATAAGTTATAGCGTAATCTCCTCCTGTGGTTGCCGTGATGATGTATGTTCCGTAATCTGCCGTAGCCACGTTTAGGACAATAAGGTGGACGGTGTAGTGGATGAAGGACGGCTCGTTCCTTTCAACGTCAAATCTGTACTTGAAGTGCTGGTCGGTGAGCTTCAACCTCTCTCCGTTGATGTACACCTTCATGTCTATGAAGCGACTCGTGTCGGCAATGACGCACAACGACAAGGAACCGTTGCTATGGTGTGGGACAACCATTTTCAAATCGGGCTTGGAGCCCTTGCATGTTCTGGGTAAACCTAAAGAACAAAGGAATATATCTATATATAAATCTATATGTAACATATACATATCTATATATGTCTTTACATATATATTTATATATTGAAATTGGTTTAATAAAGTTACTACATAATTATTACAAATAGTGCAAGGACATCGGGGGTCAGGCCTCGTTCCTCTATCTACTTTATGTGGATGGTAACCTCGTTCGCTCTGTCTCTCGCCAACATTCAGGTAATAACACTTTGATGGTTATAATCTTGCTCTTTTTATTGGGCTGATATTTCGCTCGTACTTTCTCTCATCTCGCAACTCTGCATGTATTTTACTCCTGTCCAGTAGACTGTCCGGCTCGCCCTCCGCCCGGCGTAGCTCTCCCTAGACTGTCCACTTCCCCTGTCCGTCTGCGTTCTGTCCAATCCTGTCCAGTGTCCCTATTTATTAGTCCAGAGCCCATAGAGATTTCTTCCCAGGTCTTTTATCTTAATCCCAAATCTCAGTCATTTAATGTCCTTCTAGCTCGCCCCCTGTCTTTTAATTGGACGTTAACTGACCACTGGACTCACATAATAGCCAGCCTCGCCACGACGTTATCTGCCAAGCTACAACAATTGGTCGGTTGGTCAGCCCCTCCCCCCTCGGCAGGTCCGGGCTGACACTAAAATCTGTTCTAACGCCCAATGCCGTTTAACTGGCCATCACCCAACCACAACGAGCGTTCGAAATAGCGTCGTCACGGTGTTAGAGCTGCAAACGCTGATCTGTTGGTCGGTTACCCCGCAGTGAGGTTTCCCCCCCCCCCCCCCCCCCCTGTCGCACACAGGTTCGAACTCTCCACAATGTATTAAAATATATTTAATTCATTTTCTTTTAATAATACAATACAGTTTACGCACTTCATTCAGAATAAATCTATCAAATTTGGAGTTTTATTTCCTTATTTGTGATGTTGAAAATTCAACAAAAAAAAAATTAGAAAATATTTAAAATAACTTTAGTGAAATTGAGCTGGATAATTATATACACACCTGCAATAACCTACCTTACAATTCAGCGGCAACGTGTGAACTTCCTATCTACTAAAATTACTTGGCAAAACATTTCTTTCAAGTAACACACTATAAACAAAATCCAAATGATTGTTACCTCATGTTAATTTTATTTGTCGCTCCTACATAGCACAAATATGTAGAGGTTTTTTTGTTTTTTTTTAGTGACGAATACATTAATTTAATTTAGTTTTAAAATTAAGAAAAAAATCATGCACATCTTTCCATTGTAATAATTCAAACGTTTGTTCTGGTTGAAATAATCCCCGGAGTTGATGATCAGTATCTTGTTTTTCTTGCATTTTTTAAATCAGTTGTTTTTGTCTAGTTTCCTACATTCATCAGTTATGTTCAATGTTTGCAATCTTTGTAACCGTAATTAAAGCGTAATGTACGCTGCGGGCATTTTTTTTAAGTGGGTCTAACTGGTCGGCGACATATATTTCATATTGTAAGTGGCCTTGCACAGCAAACTCTATTTAAATGGCACTGTATTGTTAATTGTGTAAGTCCTACCAAGTTTAGATTTTATGCAACAAAAGTGAATCGATTGTGGGAAAACATACAAGTCAGAATAGATTTGTTTCATCAACTGGATTCACTCTTTTAATTAACGCAATACACAACACAATTAACCAACTTACTTAAGCAAATCAACAAACTAACAAGCCGAAGCTCATAAAGTCTTCCCTAGTGCCTTACCCGGCTAATCCAACTGGCCTTCAAACACTCCCTTGGTGGTTTTTTTAATTCCATACGGCCGCGAAGCGGCACGCTTGGGGCATTCCGCCCCTGAGACAGCCAAACCCAACCTTGACTATGCGAGTTAGGAGGCATCAGAGAAAGATCACCTGTCCTGCCGGGGTGCTGCTTACCATTAAGTCATAAAATACACTTACGGTTGTCTACTTTAAATGCAATGATATGCTGTACTCAAAATTGTCAAATATTTAGTCCTGACAATACTTTGTCTACCATTAAGTCATAACTATATTATTTTTGCAATTTTCTATCATTAATTTATAACTGTAAAATACTCACAATTTTCCACCATTAAGTAAAGTGTCGAAGTGATCAATTCACTCTTACTTTGATCCTCAAGCTCACAAGTTAACGATCCTATATCGTGGCACGCCACTTGGTGTATAGTATGTGTGAGAATGGAATCATTGGTATCTCTTCTGCTTGCAAGCACAACGCCCTCCTCGTTTGTGATACGTGCCACGTACTGCTGACCAGAAGAAGACTCAATCGCACATTCTAGACTTAGCTTTTGTTTCAGTGAGAGTCTTATCGATCCATAAGCTGCTCCGAATGGCTCGGATTTAAACAATTTGATCCTAACTACAGTGAGGAAGGGGGAATAATTTGTTATAATAATGTATAATCCAAAATAGTGCATAATTATATTAATTATGTATATTCCTTTATATTAAAATAAACTAACATATTTATTCGCAAATGATTTTGTGCCAAAAAATATAATTTAAAAAATATATTATTTTATATTAAATCTTAATATTTAAAAAAAAAATATGCCTTATAAATGTAAAAAAAAAAGAAATTAATTATTTCAGAAAAAATTCACCAGTTAAATAGCCTGATTAACAGAAAGGAAATATTAACCATAGAAATATATATGACATTTTTTTTCCGCCAGTGCAAAAAAAAAATAACAACTACAACACAATGAATAAAAGGTATACCAGAAAATGCCTGTCTTAGGCAACAGCACAAAAGTAATAGAATCACCACTTTCCTCATGTGAATAGTCAATGTATTTATCTCCAACCGATTTTTATGCACCGCGTACATTTTAGTGATTTTTTCATCCTAATAAAAAGTTTTTTTGTTTTTTTTAAAATGTAGATATGTCAAGCAGAAGTAATATGACATGCATATATGCCTCTATCTATTTAACTTTAAAGTAAACACGCAAGTTAAATGAATACAACCTACGTTGCATTTATCAAGAGTAACAATCAAACATGAACTACTCTTTAAAAAAAAAATCCCCCCCCCCGAAGTGTCTATTAAGATAAAAGAATCTCTTATACACGCTATTCCTGTTACGATGGGAATATGGTTGTTGCTCTTTAAACTCTTAAGTTTCTATTCCCAAGGGTTCACATATGTTTTTCAAAACTGGGGGCTGATTCACATTCCCTTAGATACTGATGAGCGCTTGTCGATAGATTGAACAAAATATGAATCCATTTAATGCACATTAAGTTGCTTTCAGAAAAAAAGAAATACTAAAATAAAGAATAGAAACTAAAAACGAAGAAAACATTATTTCTAGTTTTTACATTACAATTTTTAGTTGATTAGGGCAAAATGAAATAAATAATGTCCGGTTACGTAGATGTAACGTATAACTGTTTTCTTGTAATGTACAATTACGTGCCTGATTAAGGACTAAGATGGGTCATAGAACTATAATTTTAGAACCCCTGCCTTCACCCATCCTATTAGAGAGCCAAAGTGGAGTGTGCGTTGTTTCAAGTGATATCCGTCAGCGTGAAAAAAGTACATATATATATATATAAAAAACATTTGGACATTAACTAGGTTATTGTGCAAAACGTCAACAGCATTTTGGTAAAAGCAAAACATTTTTTTTTAAACTGTAAATTGTGTTTTGCGGTCACGTCTTTTAAAGAAGGTGTTCTCAAATTATAAACCACGGGCAAGTGCAGAAATTGGATGCCCCGTGTGTTCCCAGGTACAAATGACGGATAAGGAGAAGAATTTGTTCCATGAATTTGATCAAAAGCAGTTCGAGAACTTTCAAGTGTAACACTAACTACTTTTGGCAGTTTGAAATTGTTCTTCATTTTAAATTAAGTGATATATTTTTTTGTTTAAATTTGAGTAAATACATCTTTTGAAGCAGTTTGAACTTATGCTATAAGAGCCTAAGCAGAACGTTTATATTTTTTGTGCTTTTATCGCAACTTCCTTGGTAACAAAAGTAACAGACTGACAGTGTTTCATCGTGAAATCCTGTATTTAATAGATCATTGCAACACATTGGCTGGGACTTTTATTGTAAAAGGCGGCATGAAGTTTCTCTTCGACCAGCCACAGAACTCACCCAGTACTAAGATGATGGATCTTTTTGACTTATTTAGTCTTCAGCTATCCGTCCACCAAACGACTCATAATCGTTGGCATGGTATCAATTGGGTGCTACGTAGGTCTCAGGAGGGTTTAGTTAGATGTGATTCAATCACTTAAGAGCTTTCCTCTGACAGCGCATGGGATTTTTGTAGGCTTAGAATTAGGCCCCCCCAAATCCTCTCCCTCTGCCCAGCAGTGAGCATGCTGTAAACAGGGAAGCCTTTAAGCACATTCTTAGTTTAGAAGTGTCCTCCGGCCCTCTGCCCTATACATTGGAAACGCTAAATCGTGCATTGCGCTCTTTGCTTTATCAGAAAGCCCCAGTCACCCGCATCATTTATAGGTTTGGTACGGTCAGCTCACTGGTATGCGACCATAATGGAAAAAACCACGCAGAGCCAAGAAAGAGTGGCGTAGTGCCCCAAAAAAGTGGTTGAGGTCAGGTCTTGTTGTTTTTAGGCAGATCTATTCTGCCGCCAAGAAGCTTGTGATTCAAATTGTTTGTCGTGCTTCGACTTTGTATTTTAGCCAAAAGATAATTGTATGTAAAGCCAGCAAAAGTATTTTTGATGTTTGTAGCCACTTCACAAACGAACTGTTCTTCCTTCAGGGTATCTGTTGCCCCAGCAACCAGATATTTTCTATAATTTCTTTTATGCAAAGTTGCTGACATTCGCACTGATTTTGATCGTCTTGACATACAGCCCTTTTGCCTTCTTTTTCTTGTGTTATTTCGCATTTTTGTGTTTTTAAACCTGTTTCATAACAAGAGGTAACATTATTACTCTAGAATCTAAACCTATGTCATGTTCTTTAAAGTCGATTCTCAAGGGTATGAGACACACTGTTGTTATGTGTAGATCACTGTTGTCATGTTTGATAGGGAAAAGATTTTTAGTTTAGACACCTCATGTGTAGCTGTATCTATTGTTTGAGAGTGTTGTGACGTATTTGGGTAGGGGAAATGATGCGTTAGCTTTCCTTGTTGTTATGATGGAGAGATGGCAGATATCCTATATTGACTGTTTGGACTTGTGTGTTGCTGAGTGTTAGGCTGAAACGTTTTGATTATTAATCTGTATTTATATAACACCATATTTAGGGAATTGTTAAATAAATTCATATCATGCAACAGGACATCAGCTTAGTTATTTTCTCTTTATTTTCTCTTTACTTTAATACATTTTTTGTCTATTTTTGTCTAAAAAAATTTATCCAATCAATCCAGGGGGAAGGGGTAAGTGCCCCCCCCCCCCTGCGGGCGCCCATGTGTACCGGTACACAATTTTCCGATACTCTGTAAGTTGATGATTTGTAATTATATTTTCTTTGTTTTGGAATTGTTTTATTTCAGAATTAAATCTTATTAATTGGAATTGATACTGTTTTGGGTGTCTTATTTGTATTATTGTATTTCTCTATGGTATCGTCCTTTGTTGTGCACTGTGTGAACAAGCCACACATTTAAATGAGGAGATTTATTTCTCACAATAGAAGCCAGAGCGTAACAAAAAAAAACATTTATACATTAAATTCTGCACATGAAACTTAAAGAAAGCCAATTCTATCAACCAAAGGCCAACAACTCAATCTAGATTATAGATATTGACGTTCTAAATATGACTGCTGTTAATTGCAGCATTGACACTATCCAATATCGGATTCACTCAACATCAGGACGATTAAAAAATTTTTCTTGAGAGCTAAATTTCTTTTCAAAGACCTGTGAACTACCATGTTTTTGGATTCAATTTATGTTTTATTTTACACTTTCTTTTTGACGTTAGCAGTTTGTAACTTTGAAAATGAAAATTGATTCGTTCTAACATTGCTAACACTGTCGTTAAACTAGTGGCATGTGCCATGTGCTGAAGATCAAGCCATAGGCCGTAGATAGTAATTAATTGTAGGCATGATTAAAGGAGTTTGTGAGACTCTAGGAAGTTTCATTCAGCTATGAACTAAAAACTTAAAATATTGAAATTTTTGTTTTGCTTCGTTTGAAGTAAATGTTTGCTGTCTAGCCTTCACATCCGTGTTTTACCTATGTTCACTGTCCGAAAACTTATTATAATAATTGACCAGCGACTTTTCTTCCACGGCCAATAGCAGACTCTTAGCGAGAAACTAAACTGTTAAAATATCTGCTTGTCCTTTAACTAATGTGTCATTTAATCTCTCCCTTGAGCTGTTCTTTAATCAGTCATTTGATATATCAGTTGATCTGTCAGTTGATATGTCAGTTGATCTATCACTTGATCTGTAACTTGATTTTTACTTGATGTTTTAGTAACTTGATATGTTACTTGATCCATCACTTGATCTGTCCTTTGATCTGTAACTTGATGTGTAAATTGATGTTCTTAAATGAGTCACTGGACATGTCCATTGATTTGTAACTTTATATTTTAAACTTGATCTGTTAATTGAATGTAACTTGATTTTTACTTATTCTGTTACTTGATCTATTACTTGATCTAGCACTTGATTTTTCAGTCGATCTGTCACTTGATGTGTGAATTATATTCCACTTGATCTGTCACTTTATCTGTCACTTTTCGCTCCCGTACCATTTTCTTCCTCTCCTACTAGGATTCCTTATTAACCCCCACCCCTTCCAAAAAAAACCTAATGCTCTGATTAAATACTAAACGTGAATAAAACGTCTTACTACTACCCTGTTCTGGTGACACATTGCTCCCATGGAATCGATTTTCTAGTAACACTCTGTTTAAATGATCCTCATTTCCCCTATGGTTTCATCCTTTGCTAGTGCCACTCTGCTCTGGTGACACCCTGCTCCGATGGAAAAAAAAAAAAAAAAATTCTAGTACCACTCTGCTCTACCTAACCCCGCCTGCTCTGGTTTGACCCTGTGCTTGTGCCACCCCAGTCCTGGCGATAAAGTGGAACCATTTTCTCTAGAGTCTTCCACGCTCTGGTTCAACCCTGATGTGTTGACACCCTGTTCTAGTTGCACCCTGATTGACGACAACCTGCTCTGATGGCACCCTGCTTTATCGGAACCCTATTCTGTTGTCATTTATTTTCTTGTATGGAGCTGATTTATGTTACAAAATACAAACGGCATTAGCGAGCTCTATCAAATTTACAATATTCCATTGGTGTAATTCCTTTGAAACGGGTCACCAAGTGTAGTTCACACTTTCCGCACCCCCCACCCACGTTCAATGATACCACTAAGATCTTATAAGATCAATAGAAAAATTGTAACACAAAAAAATATATTTTTAGATACGTTTATTAACCCTTTTAAAAAATAAAATTGTAATAAACAGAAATACAATTATTTCAGATGAAAGTTACAATTAAACTAAATCAAGCATCTGATAAGACAACAAAAAAAAGAAACAACCCCCCCCCCCCCAAAAAAAAAAAAAAAA
>CAXITT010000498.1:397725-436443 GCA_964033795.1 Lymnaea stagnalis
AAAACAAAAACAAAAAAAAAAAAAAAAAAAAAGGGGGGGGGGCGAACCACCATCGCAGGCAAAAGAAAAAAAAAAACAGGAAGAAAGAGGAAACATGAACAAAAGTTTGATGGTATGATGTGTTTAAAGAATACATAAACAATTATATCCTACACAATAATTAACTATTAACTGAAATATATAACGGACTGCGTTCTAAAATTGCGAGGGAACAAATGTAACAAGCTATGTTTTGGCTTGAAATGAAAATAAACGAACATTTTAAAAAAGGAAGGAAGGTTCGGCTGGATAACTTTTGTAGAAGCCAATACAGAACAACATGAAACCTATATTTAGAAACACAATCCATTCATTAACACAGTACATTGATTTTAATATGATAAGTCTGTTCCTGGGTAATTACGTATTTGTAATTTTCAAGTAATATATTAAACAATAGTAAACTATTCTACAGTGATCGCTTTCTATTGAAAAAAAAATTGTATTTCTTAATTTTGTTTGTTGGTTTGTTTGGTTTTTTAAAAAAAATTTTATTGTCGACAAATATCACCTCTTCTCTCAGATGTTTGGTTGAGAAATTATGTACAATTCTAAAAGTCCTTCTATAAAATTGTATGAAGATTTCACCTCTTTGATCGCTCCTTAAATTAGCAAAAAATTCTTCCAGTTGATCCGTCCAGTATATGCATCCAGAACATACGTGCGGTATTTCCTTTCAGTATATATATCATTTATATATGTCCAGTATATCCGTCGCGTATATTCGTCAAGTATATTCATCAAGTATAACTCCCAAGTATATCAATCAGCATATCAGTCCAGTGTATCCTTGCAGTAAATCCGTCCAGTATATCTGTTCAGTATATCCGTCCCGTATATCGGTCCTGTATATCCGGCCACTATATCCTCGCATTCTATATCCGTCCATAATATTCGTCTGGTATATCCGTCCAGTACATCCTTCCAGTATATCCGTCCAGACTATTTGTCCAAAATAGTAATACAGTATATCCCATCAGTATATCCGTACAGTTTATCCACCCAATTTAACCGTCCAGTATATCAGTAAAATTTATCCCTCCAGTATACCCATCGTGGATCTCAGTAGTCCAGTAAATTAACCCAGAATATACTTCCAGTGTGTCTGGATCAAAATTTGAAATAAACATTCGGCCATATTATTAATTTTTTATTAAAGATAATTTTAAATATATATACATATATATATATATATATATCTTTTATTTTTATTTTGTATAAACATTTTAATAGAATGAATCTATTAAACGTGATTACATTGGCTTAAAGTACATTTATCAAAGAATAAAAAAAAAACAACATAGTTTGATATCATCCATTTATTTTATATGGTTTTGATGCTTTGGGCCGTGGTTCAATATGCATCTTTGAAATGTTTTGCGAAAACTAAGCTTCTGTAAAATATGACAATGACACAAAAGGATTGGAAAAGTTTGTTCCATATTTTGAATAAATTCAATACAAATTCTACTAAAATAGGTTTTTTTTGCATGAAACAAAACAGAATAATTCTTTTTTTTTTTTTTTTTTTGGGAAGTTTTATTGATTGGCAAGAAAAGTAAACTAAGCAAACTGTTCGTTATATAGTCTTTGATATCGCTGCGTAAGTTTCATTTGAATTGTTCCTAAGCTAGAAAAACAGAATACAGTCAAATATTCTAATCAAACGGTTAAAATGATAATAATTCAATTTTTTCCTCCCATTTCCAAAAATTAATTTGTTTTGAATGTCTTCTTTCAGTTTGAAAACATATGTTAACCTTGCTTACACATTATAAATCTTGCCTCATGACCATAAGAAATTTTTTTAATCATTAGGAAATAAATTTAAATACATGACAAAAGACATGGGCTTTAATACAAATACAAAAACTCCATTGTAAAAATTAAAAAAAAAAGTTTAACAATGTGTTGAAATTTGAAAAAAGTCACCAACAACGAATTAATCATGGAATTTAACTTATAAGTCTTGAATAGATCTTAAGTATATATATGCAATGTATATATAATAAATACAAAGAAAATAATAAATGCATTATTGTCATTTTCTGAAATATTTTTATAAAAATTATTTTACGTAAAGCTTGTTCTTTTGAAATATCGTTATATAAGATAATAATGCTAAGAACAAATATTTAAAGAAATAAGGATCACTTTTAAATCGTACAGTATGTTTCTTATAGAAGCACCACAAACTTCATGTGGCAGCCAACCTCCAACAAATGTCTGGTTACATCTAAGATACCGAATATTTCAATGTTACCAGATTGTTCGTTCTGCAGATTGGACTTGGTAATATATCTTTTTAAATTATTAATGGTGTTTGATACATTTACATTTAAAGAAATGACTGTCGGTATCTATTAGTAAGCGCTATAAATAGAAACTTTCTAATAATCTATTACGTTGTTGTTTTTAACTTTTGCCCTGGTCATTGTGAAAGTTTTTTTCTCTTTTTATTTCAATCCCTAAAATTAATTTACATAACTTTTTTTTAGCATTGAACCTAAAAATCAATCAATCTTTAAATTTCATAAGGTTCACAATATTCATCAGCCAATGTTGGATTGGCTGGCTCTAAAACCGTTTTCTTGGAGCCATCAGGTGTCCAATAGACCAGGAAGTCTTCTTGTAGTTCAGAGTTACCCACCTTGATATTTTCACTGCCTTGATTAGTTAACGTTTCAGATTCTTTTGAGTTCACATGCAACGCAACTTCTCCGCTACTAAAGGCAAAGACAGGTTTTTTATTGCTTGGAACGTCAACTGTGGTGCTCCCATCTCCACCGTCCCATGTCATGTATTCTTTATTGCTTTCACATCCTGGTCTCATTTGACTGCCATACTCACACTGTGCACCATCGAATTGAAGATACCAGTTCTCATCATTGACACCACCTGGTTCTGTCGCTATGTCGTTTCCATTAAACATTACAGGATATGTTTCGGAATCAAATAGTGTTGTGTACTCTTTGAATTCAACTTTCGTGCCATTTGATGAAATTAACTTCCCTCCTAAAACATTAGGATTACATTTTAAGACGTCGCCTTCTTTAGATTTGTTAGAACTATTCCCTTTCATAAAACAGTCTTTTTCATGAACGAAATTACTTAGCGGCGAAGTATAATTTTCATGGTCAGAATTTTTAGCTTGATCCGTCAAATCAACATACGATACTCTAGATTTCTCAACCGCATATTTTCCGTTTTTACAATTACATGCAACGTATTGTTTGTCTGTTAGATCCTTTGTATGTTCCTCTTCCTGAACATGGTATGCATTGTGATCTTTTTCTTTAATGGAAGAAATACCATTGCTCTCATCTCGTGCGAAAACAGCATAAAAGTGATCATCACTACGTTTTAATGGTAAGCTGTAGCCCCCTTGATATGCTTCAGTGTCTTCCGAATCAAGCGTCAAAGTCTTCCTGTTTTCATTTTTCGAGGAATCACTATCCATACCACTGGCTTGTGACATGTTGTTTTCTTTCAATTGTTTTATTGAATTGCCCACAGTTTTATCGTCTAGATCCTGGCAAGTGTCTTCCTTGCGTATCATGATCGTATATGCATCTGTGGCTTTGAGAGTCTGTAATGATTCCTCGTCTTTACTTTTCGATTCCTTGACATAACCAGAGTACTGATGCTCCTCTTTGGTTGCGAGTGGTGTGCTATAGTCAGCTGTATCGTTTTTCAAATCAATTAATGTGAAAGGGTTTGTATTTATTTCAGAGCTTTCTGTGTTGTCATTTTGATTTCTTAACGTTTTTTCGAATAAAATAGTGTTGCCTTTATCAACGCATAGCAGATCAAAATCGTTTTCTATAAGGCTATTATCCAATTCCTTAATGCTTAATATATTATGGCTAGTTGAATCAGCGATGTTCATGACAGGTTGGCCAGTGCACTGCTCAACACACACATCATACACTGACACGTCTAAGCATTTGTTGCCCAATTTGCTCTTCTCAGGTGGTCTTGGCGGTGGAAGAGGTTTAATGCTTTCACGTTGAATATGAGGTGACATGAAATCCTCGAGGCCTTGTTCATTTAATGCCAGATCATAATCGTGTCTATTGTCAGTGTCTCTGTTCGTTGCTACATCAGCCTCTTCCAGTGTGTGATAAATACTCTCTCGGTCAACTTTTTGAAAGCAAGCTGAAAATTGTTTTGCATAGGAAATGCTTTAACTTTGTGATAATAAACTCATTGCAATTTGTGAAAAGCAAACAAAAATGAACTCCTAAATATCCACATAAGATTTTTTTTTCTCTTTTTAAAATTATAAACGTTTCATTTTTTTTTTTATGCAATGAATACAAATCAAAAAATTACCTGCATCAGTTGTAGAGGACGATTCCAACAACCTTCAAATGGGATTGATACCAGAAAAATATTCATAATTATTTAACAATTATATATTTCAAATCAAGTACTTAAATACATGTTTATAATATATGCAATTTTCTTCAAAACTAGAATCATTATTTAATATATAAACTAAAGAAGAAGAAAAAAATGTAAAAGTTAATCTGTACCTTGACTTCAAATTTTTTGATTTCTTGAAATGACCTGAAAAGAAATATCGAAACTTTAGAAATTATAGAAAAAAGTTTCTATTACTATACTAAGCTCCTTTTTCTGTGTGAATTTTACTAATTAATAACTTGTTTTACATTTCAACACTATACGTTATTACTACAGAAAACATAAGTAATTCATGTTGCATGAAATAATGTTGCATATATCCCTAAAGTAGTAATTTATATATCATGTGACTGAGATATTGTTAATGTGGCTGCTGTAGATAAAACATACTCTTGTCAAGGGATTACTATCAACTCCTTTGTCTAATTGGATTGATTAACTCGTCAAGTTCTTTCACACGTTGAATACTTCGTACCATTCTTACTTACTTAATAAACTCAAGTCTTTTTCTTGATAATTATAACTTTGATATCCAAGTATATACTCTAGATAACAACACATGAATTTAGTGCAGCTGACTATCAGACATAATCTTTTGATAAAACACACCCTACTTCAACAAAGTTCCACTCAATACAGCCGCACAACTAAAGCTGACGTCACAATATTGTCTAGACAATGCGTCACAATCCCCATAAAATTACGTCACTTAGTAAAGCTCGGGAGTAGCGTTTACTAACTAGTAATAACCCTCAAACAAACAAGGCGCGAAATGAACATAATGTTAAGTCGCAACAACTATCAATGAACTCCCTGATTTGACAATTAGTGCAAAAAAAATATTTATACGAGAGATTTGTTTTAACCCATTGTATAATCTTGTCTTTTTTTTCTTCCTTTTATATGATAATTTAGAAATAAAACATACACATTTCTCTTTGTATCATTGCTTATTAGAGTTATCGTATTTAGCGAGTAAATATTTTGTTCTTTTTATATAGCACAGTTTTCTCATTTAATTCAACATTATTTCATTTACAACATACATATGTTGAGGTTTCATTTTATTATTTTAACATAGGTCATAATCCATTTCCACCTTTATTGTATTAAGAGTAGGCCTTTTCGGTTAAACGGGAAATTTTTTCAGGTGTGGGGTGGGGGTAGCAAGTATCTTGATCCGCCCCAGTACACACTAACTCAAATATAACGTAACTTTGTTTGACTAATCTCACCGGTAAAATTTAGCTGCTAACTACATTTCCTTTTTGCATTCTTACCTCTTTTTCTATAGCATAACACTCCGCAAAAACTTCCAAAGAGGACAATTCCAAGCGTAGCCCCAATAGACACGTACACGTTTATTTTATTATCACTTGAACTCTCTGTAGATACCATTGGGTCGATAGGTTCCTGAATAATTGTTCCTACTTCAGCTGAAGAGAAAAGCAAATGCAGAAATAACTGGCGTTATTTATAGCTGTGTAAACTTTTTAGGACTTAAATGGTATAAAATTAAAAGTCCAAAAATTTTAATAAAACATAAACTTAAATCAAAAAATTATGTCAAAAATTTCCTTTAATCACCTCAAAATACTTGTAAAACAACGAATATTGCCTCATATTATGTCATAGGCAATTGTAATTAATATCATTCAGAGTGGAAATCATGTTACCTATAAAAATTAAATATAAAATACTCATATGCATGTACAGTAATTTAAACAGGTGTTAAACATTTTCTCGTTTCTTTTGTTAAGGAATCTATTAAAGTTTGAATTATATGCCAAATCCATGAATTGATAATATACACATTTTTCAAAAAAGCTTTATATTATTTGGTCAAGCTGTTAATTTATCATAATATATATATATATATATATATATATATATATATGTTGATTAGCTTCAGGTTGAAATATTTCACAAGCTGAAACACTGAGAGGGCTTAACACACTTAGGTTAAATATTTTAAGGTAAACTTTTTTTCAAAAGTCTTACACCAATAAGGAAGATGACAGGCGATATGGAACTCAGAAGTTGAAGTGAAATCCGCAATGTCTTTCCCTGTATAATTTGCCCAGTTGTAGACATTGCAAGTTTGATTATCTTCGTATACAACTATGTGGTCTTTTCTATTTGTGTTTGCCAACAAGCCTGAAACATTTCAGGAATGATAAAGATGTTAAAGACGAATTTAGTTATTGTTTGTTAATAATAGCTTACACTATTTTTAAAGTTGAAATGAAAGCGTAGATACATTGTGAAAAAAAAAATTTTTGACTATTTATTTATTTTCTTTTGGCAATAAAATTAAGGAAAGGACAAACAAACAAACAAAAAACAAAAAAAAAAAAATTGGCAAAAAATTGTATTTATTCCGATTTTTTATATTTTTTTTGTTTGCATTAAAAATATTTAATTTTTTTTTTTTAAATTTTAAATCTTAACCTAAAGAAGGTGTCTATCTATCTATCTATCGATCTATCGATCTATCGATCTATCTATCTATCGATCTATCGATCTATCTATCTATCGATCTATCGATCTATCGATCTATCTATCTATCTATCTATCTATCTATCTATCTATCTATCTATCTATCTATCTATCTATCTATCTATCTATCTATCTATCTATCTATCTATCTATCTATCTATCTATCTATCTATCGTTCTGTCTAGAAAAAGAGAGAGAGATATAGATATATATATTTATATTTATATATATATATATTTATATATATATACATATAAATATATTTATATATATATATACATATATATATATGTATATATATATACATACGTATATATACATATTAGCTCTACATACTGTCGCTATACTGTGTCGCCTGACTTATTGTCCCGTTGAACAAAGTCCCGCCTCCATGTTCACATCGCCATTTGAATTTTTTGTTGTCATTGCCAGTCTGCATAAGATATAGGCATTTTCTTTGCTCTGTCTCACACCATCCTTCTGGACACGGTTTACCTGTTCATAAAAGTCACAAAAAATGGCTCACACTATACCTGTACATTTAAGATCTTCTACAAATATTTTTTTGGTATTCGTATGTTTATGATAAAGAAGATAATATGTGACAATGCTATGGTAATATTGAGGGGGTAGGGGCGTCTTCAATAAGTTTTGTGAAAAGAATGATTGTTGTTTTTTTGTTTGTTTTTTACAGAAAGAAGGTCTAATCCGTAAAAAGAAACTTTAAAAAGAAACAACAGATGAGTCCACAAAAAGCCTTGATAAGCAAAGACCACTGAACAATAACAGAATTGATAAGTAAAGTATGTTATGATTTTGTAGTAAATATCAGCATAATATGTGAAAATAAATGAGGGCAAAACAGATCCATAACTTGGTTATGAAACATACAGATGGCCTTAAAGCGAAAATTGTAAAATTTGTATTATGTCTTAAAAATGTAAAATTATTGCTTAAGATTGGGTATTTCATTTTCACGCACTTTTTATCCTTGTTCATTGTGTGCTGTATGTATTTGAGAGTAATTTGTAAGCGAAAGGAGGTACGAGGAATTCATACCCACACCATCGAGCTGAACCGTCAAATGTATATCGTAACCTTTTCCTGCGGTCCCCGTCAGGTTGTAGGTTTTGTAATCTGCTGTCATCACGTTAAGGAGAATTAAGTGGATGGTGAAGTGAATTGTGGACGGCTCGTTCCTCTCAAAGTCAAATCTATACTTGGCGTGGGAGTCGGTGAGCTTCACCTGCTGCCCGTTGATGTAAAACTTGACTTCGATGAACCGATGCGTGTCGGCAATGATGCAGAAAGGCAATGAAAGTTTGCTGTGAAGTGAGGCAACCATTTTTAGATTGGGAGCTGAACCCTTGCATGTTCTGGGTAAACCTAAAAGAGGGGATATAGACATGTATATCATATCATGTCATATCATATAACATATATATATATATATATATATATATTTGTATATACATTTTTAATTTTTCAAAAGTTGAAGTGTTGGTTTATTAATTCAACAAAGGCTTTTACATTGATTCATGGATGTCGACGAAACTTGGAAAACATATCTACCATTAACCGGAAGGAACTCTTAAGGTAGTATACATTTTTTATAACATTCCGTTTGGGGCCGGGGTCTGAATCCGTGGGTTTTTTTTTCCTTACATAAAATATATAAATAAAATGACCTATAAGTGCTCCTACATGGTTGTTGGATATTGAGAAAGCTCAGTACACATACAATTGATTATCCATATTAAAATACCTTAGGGTACTGAACTCATAATATCCATTCCTCTGGTGCCCCATTTAATGTGTCCTTCTTTAAGCTATATAAATATCAATAAGCTTAGAAAACGCAACATGCTCTATGTGAATTGATGGATCTATTACTAGCTTCGTCGAAAAAGCCTTCGTAATCATAAGTGTAAAACCGCTGGATTTAAAATGATCTCCAATCCATTAAGCGGCCAATCTAGACTTTTCCAGGAGGTCCGATATTTTAGAAAGGCTGTATTTATGGCATTACGAGACCGATTTTAATGGGACAAGTTTTCAATTTAATATTTGTCCAACTTATATATATTGGATCCCCTTATTCTAGGCAAATTTTAATTGGTACAGTTAAGGATGCCCTCCCCCCCCCCACCGCCGCCCCCTTTTTTAAATGCAAAATTAATGTAGTTAAAGTAGTGCATTTTGTTGTATAATATTTCGGATTTGAAAAATAATTAAGTAGAAAAGCATCACTTTTACACATTTTTTAGGCGGATATTAATTTGAATCTAGAATGTTCCAGAGAGTTATAGACTGCATTAGGCTGATATATAATGGGATCTAAACCCTTAATGCAATGTTATATTATTTCTCTTCATTTCTATACTTCATTAGGATTTCTACGAATTTACCCTTTATAGTCACACCGATTACAGGATCCTAAAGGGTTCTGAGTAAACTGAAACGCACCGGTATTTCGATCCCATAGAAACACTTGATCAAATGGGGCAAACGGTATCCAATCGGAGCTGTGGAACCAAACAAAAAAGGGATCCCACAGAGAACGGGATCGGGATAACACCTGAAAACGATCCCACCCGAATCAGGATTCCACCGGAAAACGGGAAACCAGCGAGAACAGGATCCGACCAGTATTGCGATCCCACCGGGAAAAGGAAGCACATTGAGATTATGATATACCGGAATCGGGGCTACACGGAGAAAAGGGATCCTATGTAATCAGGAACCCACAAGATTTGGAATGCAAAGGTATTGTAATTCTACCGGGATCATGTTACAACAGGGATTAGGAACTCAAAGGGATCGGTACCTCAACGGGATCGGAAATCCCCCCGGGTTAGAGGTACCTGTGGAATCGTGATTGCACTGGGATCTTAATATCGACAGGATCGTGAACCAACAGTTTTAGGGATTTCAACGTAATCGAGATCAAATAGGATCGGGATCCAACAGGTATTGAGAAACCATAAGGAACTGGGATTGAGATCCAAACGAGTTCAGGAACCCTCAGGAAATCGGAATGCATTGGAAAACGGGATATCATCGGAAAATCGGATCAGTTTGGGTTCCTTCCTTACTTGGGAAGCTATCTTTGATTGAAAGGATTACAAAAATATTATAAATGTGCTTTAAAAGACAAAAGATTTATTACTCATGTTTTTTTTACTAGGGCTGAGTAAATATTTTTTTTTAAGGGTGCTTCCATTTAATGTTAATTATAAAGCTGTTGAAGTTCCTTTTATTCGAATGCTTTCCCGGCTAATAATGGGTATACCTGCTAGTATATATGTTAAAGTGAAGCTACTCCGGGTATATCCGCTAGTCAGCTATATAAATAAAATTAGCATTAAATACTCTATAAATTGATGGATTTTGACCAACTTTGTGCTTAATTATCCTTTTTCTAATACCGAAGGGTAATGAACTCAAAATATCTATTTTCCATTTCATTTTTCCTTATTTAAGATATGTAAATATCTCCAGCCTTTACGCCATCAGGTTGTAAGAGAATTGAAGGATCTAGACTTAGCTTTTTTTGCAGATAATTTTTATAGTCCGTATTGAAATAGCGGTTGATTTAAAACTAATAACATCCAATCCCTTTCGGAACGATCTAGAATATGTTAGAATGTTTAATAATATTTTTTTTTTTAAAACTATATCTATGACATTTTCTAACCGATTTTAATGGGATCAATTTTAACTTTAATATTTGTCTGAATATTTTTTTAATAATCACTGACCACACCCCCCCCCCCCCAATCTCAGCCAAAACTAAATCGGTGTAATAATGGAATGGGCCTCCACCAGGGTTTCTCTTTAACTTTAGATGTATATAGTTATATCAGTAAATTTATTGGTATGATTTTACGTGTTCGAAAAATAATTACTTAGAATATTATTGTTTACACGTTTTAAGGAGGATATTAAATATAATCTAGAATGTTACAGACATTTCTTTATTCCTCTGCGGGGTTACATAGTGGGATCTAGAAGGTTATGAAATGTTTACGAGGTCAAACATTAAAATTAATTTAGTTGTAACGCGATCCCATTGGGTACCGGGATCAAATCGGGATCCTTAGGTGAAACTGGATCCCATTAGAAAAGAGGATCCCACCAGAAACATCGATCTTACGGGGATTGGGATCCCACCGCGATCGAGACCAATTCTGGGTCGGGTTCCCAAAGGCATTGAGAAATCGATAGGATCGTGAGGCCAACGGTATCAGGATCCCTGCCGTATCGGGACCTCATTTGCATCGGGATTCAAACGTAACGGGTAACCGATGGGATTAAGATATTTACGGGGTCGAAATCATATCGGGATCCTCATGGAAACTCGATTTTAATGGTATTTTGAACTTACCAGGATCAGGATCGCACCTCTTTTGGGATACCGACGTAATAGGAAATAACCCGGAATGGGATCTTAGCGAAAATTATATTTCTACCGGGATCGGGGTCATATCTGAATCGGGAGCCCAATGGTATCCGGATCCTAACGGGACGAGATCATAATATGAATGGGATCGGGGTAATACCAAAATCTTATCCAGAGGGATCGGGATTCTTTCGGGATCCCAATGGGATAAGGACACCGACGGAAAAGGGATCCAAACTAGATCAGGATCCCACCGGGTTCCTGATCTCACTAGGATAGGGATTGCAACAGGATTGGGATGCCTCTGTGTACCGGGATACATCGGACAGCGGCATCACATAAGGAAGTTGTATCCGATTGGGATCTCTCATGGATCGGGATTTCATCAGAAAATAAAAGATTCACAAAAGTTATTATCAAAGTGCTCTTGTAGGAGACAAAGCAATGTTTTATTTACTATAGTTGGTTTTGTTTTTTTACATAGCCCTTAATTTAAATGTTAATTTAAAGCTCTAGAATTTGTTGCTTTTCCTAGTGCAATCCTGGGATCCACCGGACATATTTCTTAGTATATATATATAAGCGAAACTTTGTGGGTGTGTTTGTTTGTTTGTTCCACACAGGCTTTTACTTTGATTGATGAATCTTGAACGAACTCGGCACAAATGTCTACCATTATCCAGAATCAAATATTGTGGCTTATGAACATTTTATAACATTCCTTTTGGGCTCGGGGCCCCGAATTGTTTTTCTAATATCAGCTACATAAATAAATTTAGCAACAAATACTCCTACATTAAGAAATTGATCTTGACCAAACTTAGAACAAACACACTGGATTATCAATTATATAATATCAAGGGTAAAGAACTCATAATATCCAATCGCATGGGGTCAGGGGACCCATTTTCTTGTTCCCAAATATATGCTTTATAAATATCAATAGGTTTAGAAAACCTTTTAGATTCTATGCGAATTGATGGATCTTGGCCTAGGTGTGTGGCAACACGCTTCATTGTACTTATTGTAATAACGGTGGATTTAAAACTAATAATATCCAATCTAGAATTTTCCCAGGAATTTTATTACATTTAAAAAGCTTTCTACGGCATTTTTAAACCGATTTTAATGGGACATTTTAAACTTTAACTCCATATCTAACTGACTGATTTTTTGGGGCAAACTATCTCAGGCAAAACTATTTCGGTACAAATTATAGAATAGGCCCACATTTCGGCCCCTAAGTTAAACTTTAATATGCTATATTTATATTCATGCATTTAGTTGTAAAATATTTCGTATTAAAAAATTGTTTGCAAACAAGTGATTTTTGCACCTTCGAGGAGCATAATTATTTTAATATGTTCCGGAAAGCTCTGTATAGTTCTACGGAGATATAGAATTGGATCTAAAATCGTATTGTACTATTAACGAGATCCAACAGAAAATTAAACCAAACCGTGACGCGATCCCATCGGTTAATGGAATAATATCGGGATCGAGATATTATCGAGAAAAGGCATCAAATCTGAGAAGATGATCCCACCGAGAAACGGGATTCTAAGGCATCGGGATACAATTAGGATCTGTATCTCATCGGGAAAATCTATCCTACCGCGATCGCGAACACACCAATATCGGAATCCCAACGTTATCGGGAACCTCATGGATTGAGATACAACCATGATCGGATTACCGACGGGATCGGGGTCCCGACGGAATTGAAATCGAGGGATTGAAAATCCGAGGGATCTGAATCCAAATGGAAACGGTATCCTAACGGAATAGTGATGCTAACGGGGTAGGGATCCCAATGGTATCTTGATTTTTTTCTGGAATCTCGATCATACACTTGATGCGGATCCCAATGGGATCGAGCACCAACTTGTATCTAATCCCACCGGTATCGGGATCCACTAGGAACGAAATTTCTCCTGGATTGGGTACCGACAGGATAAGGATCCCACCAGGATCAGAATCCTATCGAGAACCTCCATCCAATAGGGATAGGGATAGCACTGGTTTTTGGTATCCCACTTGTATCGGATCCTATTGTGATTTTGATATATCACCTGGATCGGGATCTTACGCGAAACTTGTTCATACTATGATCGTGATTCAACTGGGGTCGGGATTCTATGGAGATCGGTATCCGATCGAGATCGTGAACCCACCGGGATTGAAATAACAAACGGGATCAGGTTCCTATTGGGCAATTCGATCCTACCGGGATCGTGATTCAACCGGGATTGTTATCCAATCGGCATAACGGGATCCAATTTGGATCTCTTTGAATTGGGATCCCATTAGGGAAAGACATTTTTTTAAAAAAAATATAATAAATATGTTTTTATACTTGAAAAAGTAATAATTTTTTCTTTCTATCAGGTGGATTTTGTATGGTGCTCAATGTTAATGTTAATCAAAATGCTGTAAAAGTTGTTGTTGTTTCGAAGGCAATCCCAGGCAACACCTGCCGTATGTATTGGCTAGTGAAAAATGTGTTTGTTTGTGTGTTCCAGGAAGGCTTTAACATAAATTGACAGATACATCCGTCATTTTCCAGAATCAAATTCTTGGGGGCTAGGAACATTTTGTATCATTTCGTCCGGGGCCAAATGCCACGAATTACTTTTTTTTTCTTTTCTTATATTAGCTATATAAATAAAATTAGCAAAGAATACTCTTACATCAATAGATGAATCTTGACAAAACTTAGTATACAAATATACTTGTGTATCTATATTCAAATACCGAAGAGTGTATATCTATGGCATTTGTAAATAGATTTTAATGATACACATTTAAAATTTCACCACAAAAAATAATCTTTCTGATTGTTATAGGGCCTCCCATCTTAGGCAAAACTACTTCAGTACAATTGTGGAATGGGCCCACTCTAGGGCTTCTCTTTCAACTTAAAGGTTCTATAGTTAAAGAATTATATTTAGTGGTATGATTGTTGAAATCGTAAAAAAATTTTCTCGAGGATAAAATTAATTGTAATCTAAAATTTTTCAGAAAGTTCTAGATTGTTCAATATATGTAATGGGAACTAAAATCATGTTGAAATTCACGGAATCCAAACGGGATCGGGATCCCAGCTGAAAACGGGATCCCAGCGGGAAACGGGACCCATTAGTCTCGAAAACCCAATGGGATCCGGATACCACTGAGATCTGAATTTGTCCGGTATCGGTATCCCACGGTATTGCGATTCCACCGGGATTGGGATGCCACCAGTATCGGAATCACACCGTGATTATGATCCAACCGAGGTCGGATTCCACACCGATTTGGATCACACCAGTACTGGATCCAACCCGGAAATGGGGTAATACGGAATTATAATGAAATCGGGTTGGAGATTCCAACTGTATCGGAATCCCATCGTATTCCCACGGGATTGGGATCCCGCCGGGATTGGAATCACACGGCAAATTAGGATCCCGTCGGTATCCTGAATACACTAGGGGCAATGTTCCACGAGGATCGTAATCCTACCGTGATCTTTCTCCCACCGTGTTCACGGTTTAATCGGCATCGAGATGCCACCGGAATCTGTATCCAAATGGGGTAGGGATCCGGTTGGGGAACCAAAAATTTACTTTTTTATTCTATAATATTTTGTAGGAGATAAGATAGTTATTTATATTTTTTTCTGAATAACTTTACGGTATATTTTTTTACACGACCCTAAAGTTGTAATGTTAATTAAATGTATGTAGACATTGTAAATTTTTTTTTTCGAATGCCGTTCTGGGCAAAGCCATGTGTGTTGTTTCATCATCATCAGTGGCGCCACAGCCCAGGTAGGGCCCTGCCCTGCTCACCCAATCATTCCATTCGGTATGTTCCATTGCTTTCCACCTCCATGCAGGTAAATTGTCTAGTAATACAATATAGTTACCACACATAATTCAGAATAAATCTACCACTATAATTTTGAGTTGTGTTTCACGAATCTGATTTGTAAGGATGATAAATGAAGCATTTACAAAATAACTTTGAAGATGTTGAGCTAAGTATTTATAACTACGCTCGAAATAACCTGCCTTGCAATGGCGGCAACATACCGTGAACTTCCGATCTCCTAAAATTGCTAGACAAAACCATTTCTTCAATTAACGCTCTTTAAAAACATCCGTAATTACTGTTACCTTATGTTTATTTTATTTTGCACGCGTTACAGCCGTACATAAATACGTAGAGGATGTTTATTTATAATCAATAAGTGCATTCAGTTTAGTGCTAAGATAAAAAAAAAAAAAAATTAATAGACATCCTTCAATTGTAAAAGTTCAAACGTTAGTTCTGGTTAAAATATTTCGTGTAGTGGATGAACAATCTCACTTTTTTTTCTTGCGTTTATAAATAAATATGGCTTCTGTTTAGTTTGCTCTATTCATCAGAACTTTTATAATTTTGCATTCTGTATAACCATAATTAAAACTTAACCTATATTGTTTTATTTACACAAAATTACCACCTTAATCTATTTCAAATAATATTATAATTATTTAAATTTTATTTAGTATTGTTTTATTAAATTTACTTAGATTAACATTTTTTTTAAAGACGAAAGAAAATGAAATCACAATAATGTACTGATGATTTTTTAAAGACAAATCTGCACCACTTTAGCAAAATAGGATACTTGTAGGTTTGGACTTTTCAATATTATTTTCTTAAGAAAGCCGAACTTTGTTAGTACAATTCCTACGCTAATTAAGTTGCTTTTTTTTGGTGAAGGCATTTCTGTATGAAAGCCTAACTTGACAGCGACATGTACTTCACATTATAACTGGCCTAGCACACCATACTCCATTTGAATGGAGCTCTATTACTCCAAAAAACTTAATTTGTTCATAAAATACATACATGATATTTTTTTACAGTACGAATGATTTTATCACACAAAAAAATAAATTAAAAAAATAAGATTATTAATTTTAAAAAAAAAAAGATTTGCTAAAGACATGAATTTAAAGTATCTGTAAAAGTAAAGAACTTCATTGTTTTCGTTTAACTTTTACCTATGTTATTGAAAACTAGTCGGTCGAGTGGACTAAAGTTCAATCCCCCCCAAATTCCAGACATGCAATAAGTATATTGCTAACTACAATTGTCTAGCAAAAAGACCTAAGTAAACTGTATTTACAATTACATAACTATAACATACGTACAATTTTCTACCATTAAGTAATGGGTCGAAGTGATCAATTTACTCGTAGTTTGATCATCAAGCTCACAGGTTAACGATCCTATATCGTGGCACGCCACCTGGTGTATAGTATATGTGAGAATGGAATCATTGGTATCTCTTTTGCTGGCTAGCACAACGCCCTCCTCGTTTGTGATACGTGCGACGTACGGCTGACCAGAAGACTTAATCGAACATTCTAGGCTTAGCTTTTGTTTCTGTGAGAGTCTTATTGTTCCTGAAACAGATGCTGATGGCTCGGCTTTAAACCATGTGATCCTAGCTACAGCGTGAAAGGTGGTGAGGAGGATGACGGTAATGAGGGGTTATTTTGTTATTATAACTTATAATCTTAGACTTGCTTTATTATGTAAATTATATATACATATATATATATATANTATATATATAAATATATATATATATTTATTTATTTATTTATTTATATATATATATATATATATATATATATATAATATATATATTTAGGATTATATTAAATTCAATGAACAGATTTATTCTCAATTGGTTTTTGTGCCTAATATTTGGTAAAAAGGAATATTTTATTTTAATTTTCAATCTAAATTTCATTGTATTTGTTAATAAATTTCTTTATATAAAAAATAAATACAATTATTGGAAAATTTTCACCAGTTAAATTACGCGTTTAAAACCATTATTAGCCATAAATTTGCTTTAAATTTATTGTAAATATCATTTGTTTATTTAATATCTGAATTGATTTTAAAAAAAATAATAAAAAACAATAGATGTTATACCAGAAAATCCTTGTCTTATGTTGCAGCTCAATAGAAATAGAATCACCACATTCCTCATGAGAATACGAAATGTAAATCTTAAAAGCTGAATTTCAGATACTGTGCGCATTGTGTTGATATTTTCATCCTACTGTGAGGCAAACAAAAAATAATAATAAATAAATGTCAAGGAGAATCATTTTAACTTATGTGTGTCTCTACCTATTTAACTATTTAAAAAATAGACAAATTAAATGAATATCATATATATATTAGATGAATCCAGTTTAAAATTTAAAAAAATTAAATTAAAAAAACAAACATCAACCACACTTTAAAAACATAACACTTAAATGTCTATGAAGATAACTGATCCTTTTGAAGATGTTATTCCTGTTTCCATTGGAATATGAGAGTTGCTCTTTAACCTCTTAAGCTTCTATACTCAAAGGTCAACATTGCTTTTTAAAACTGCGGGGTCGGTTCACTTTCACTTAGACACTGTAGAGTGGTTGGTCTAGTGATGGAAAATATAGGATTACATTTTACGCACATTTCGTTTCATTTGGTAAAATGAAAAAAAAACAAAAACAAACTTAAGTAACATACACAAAAGATCGATCAAAGAAAATAATAAGCCAATTATATTTTTGGTATTTAAATAAAAATTGTGACAACATTTGGGAAAAAAAAAAGACTAATGAACTGTTACATATATGCAACATAAAACTGGGTTCTAGTAATGTGTAATGGCGTGCCAGATTAAGGACTAGGACGAACCATATCGGGATCAAGGGCCGTAGTTTGAGAACGCCTGCCTTAGCCCATCTTGACACAGCGCGCAAGTTGATTAGGCATTGTTTTAAGTGATATCCGTCAGTGCGAAAAGAAAAAATGTAAACATCTATAAAAAGTATATTTTATGTACCGTAAGTTTCATTTTTGAGTGTCTTTTTTTTAAAGGAAGGGTCCTCAGACTGTGATCCGTGGGCCGTGGCCAGGACCTTAGCGCTGCATGTGAATATTGTCCATATATTTAGTCAAAAACAGTTTCAAAACTACCCATTGTAACACCAACACTTTGGCAGTTCCAAAACTACCCATTGTAACACCAACACTTTGGCAGTTCCAAAACTACCCATTGTAACACCAACACTTTGAGCTGTTTAAAATTGATTTTCATTTAAATAAATAAAAAAAAAAAATTAATAATACAAAAATACAATTATTTTAGTACATATAATAGATTTGCATTATGCTTAGGAATTTGTTCATAATACTCTCATACTATAGTCTGGCCTCCAGCAGTGACTACGGGAGGATGAACTAAGCCCCAAAAGTCGAAGTGACCATGAACCAGCACAATGATGAAAAAGTGTTAGATCATCTGTTTGAATGTAGCTGGGTTTTGAGTTGGCTACCATGGTTACTGACAGTGTATTAGTCCGCTTGAATATGTGTTCAGAAATTTGGTTTATGCTGTCTTAAACAAATTTTATAATGGATATTTGAAGAAAAAAAAAACAAACAATTATTTCCACTTACTTTTTTAGAATTGTCCTCGTTTCTCATTATTGCAACATCAATTAGACAATTCAATGTTCTTTATTTATTATCTCACCAATTTTTTTAAAAAAATATGCTTTTTATAAAACAGTCAAACCAAAGTGTCGGCAGTGCATAGAATCCCATCTGCAAAGATTAACCTGAAAAAACAAAACTATAATTAGATCACTTTATTAAAATCATGATTATTTCTACCCCTCCTTTCCCCTGCTTTATGTATTTTATCGCACAATTGTTACCGCCAAATGAACTATATTAAAATATAGACCTCTTTTGTTACCCTTCTTACCTTTTTACCGAGTAGCTTTAAGCTCCAGAGAGCGTGTTTTGTCTATTAACGGAGGTTGAGGGGGGGGGGATGGTTCGCAAACACAATACAATTTTTGTCAGGAAATCCACTCAACCCTTTGAAATAAATTATTGCAATTCAACATACAGGACACAGTCTTCCGGTTATTTTTTGCTTTTTTTATGTGAGTCATGGTATTAAGCAAGCACAAAAGGCAAATACTGGAGAGATTTTCTTGACTTTTGTGTATAATAAAGCTAAAACTCATGAATATTGCACACAGCAGTTTTGGTGTTGTTGTTGTTGTTGTTGTTGTTGTTGTTGTTGTTGTTGTTGTTGTCGTTGCTGTGATACGGTAGGTTCCAAAATGATGTTTGTTTCTTTCTAAAAAAATCGAATCCTGTAACTTTAGTGGGGTCCGTTAAAACAGACATAATAATATAGTGTTTTTTTTTTGCTTTTTTTTTTTTTTTTTTTTTTTTTTTTTAAATAAAATAGATTCTTTTACTCTGAATAATTGCGTGTCTCTCATTTTACGGTGACGTCATCCGATCGATGTTTACTTAGTTAAACCATAACAACATTAAATAATATGAATGTGGAAATGATTACTTTAGTGGGGTCCGTTAAAACAGACATAATAATATAGTGTTTTTTTTTTGCTTTTTTTTTTTTTTTTAAATAAAATAGATTCTTTTACTCTGAATAATTGCGTGTCTCTCATTTTACGGTGACGTCATCCGATCGATGTTTACTTAGTTAAACCATAACAACATTAAATAATATGAAAGTGGAAATGATTTTCACAGACCTAATGTACTCGCTTGTCCACGAAAGTAAAACTATTTCGTAGCCTACCTAACAGCAAGATAGCAAAATGATTGGTGTATCGGCACGTCTCAAGGCAAGCACAAGCAAAGTTAAACGAAGTAATACATGAAGAAAGTCTATTCAGATTTGGGGCGAGGCAACCATGAAGCAAGACTATTTGAATTAAATGTAAAAAAAAAGCTTAATTTGGATTTGATCAAGTATAGTTTTTAAAAACAATTTTCTACACAGATATTCTTTCACAAGTGATGAACGGGTCACGAGGGACAAGAAAAATAAAGCCTGGAGTAGGAACAAAAAAATCAAAGCGAGTCGTAAGTCCTGACAAGGTATTTATTAATAATTTTTAAAAAAAACTTTACTCAAATTTTATTTTCGGACATATTTTTTATATTGTTTATTTCTTTTCTTTTAATTAAAAATTGTATTTTAAAAAAAAAAATGAAGTAAAAATTACTATAATAATTTATCTGAGTTGTATCTCTTTTTTTTTGTTTTCTAAATGGGAATAGAGCGTCATATTTCAAGGGATTTTTCGTCGGCATCCCTCCCTTGTTACATTCCTTTTACAAGACAAGTTGTCTGGGCTGAGTGAGCATGAACACAAAAACAATTATAACTTTGACACTAGCGTAAATAACAAACATATGAAACGGATACAAATTTAAAACAAAAAAAAACTACTCGTAAGCCCCCAGATAGAAACCACTTAGATTACAGTTGCATGATAGCATCATTTACACGTTCAGAGCCATCGCTTGACTTTTGAAAGGTCTACTCCCACTTCTGTTTTATTTTTAGCTCTCGGGCGAAAGGAGAAGTAATTTTTTTTTAGTTCATCTCATTGTCACATTTGTTATTCAAGACATTCCATTTAATATTAAATGTACCACGTTTGCTACTCCTGAAATGTAAATCCTACGTATGAGATCGTTAACTGACATCACGTGTCACATGAAAACCTCCACACACAAAAATTAATTATTAAATTAATTAAACATTCATCTTGTGATTGTTTCATGGGTCAGTATTTCGTGTATGCACGGGCATTGTTAGTCTTCACGTGCAGTTTTCACACATAGGGAACGGCTGAACTAAGGAGTCGTTTGGACACAATCGCCCAATGTATCATGGTTAAACGAATCTGCTTCTCAAAGTGAACGGGTGAGGGTGAGCTAAGATCCACTTTTAATACCAGTTTCAGAATTAAGTCATTTTAACATGAATACTGTAGTATGTTATAGTTAAAGGGGAATTAGTTACACTTTTATCAATTATTTAAAAAATTGAATTTTATACTAAGAAGGGGAAAGCAAATTAAAACAATTTTCCCATACGAGACGATTTGAAACGAAATAAAAATGAAAATATTACAGTAAATCAGTAGAATTTCTCAAAATGCATCACAAAAAGAATGACTTAAAAAATTTTTTACAAAATATAAAAAAAAACAAAAAAACACAAACAATGGAAATAAAAAAAAAATAGTTTTTATTCCTTCTTTCAAATCCTTTGGTATCAAAGAGTACACATGCGTAATGCCGATTATAAACTTTAAATTGAATTCTACTATTAAGAGCGTGATATCTAATGTATTTCTTTGATTTGAGAAAAATGATGACCACGTCAAACACCATTATTATGCAAGCAACTGGAAACTTCTTAAAAAACCTTACATGGTGCGAAACATGATAAGAAATTTTCAGCTATACATAGTAAAATGTTTTTTCAATTTCTTAAACTTTATTCTGATCATGATCTTTAATGGCTGAATTAACTCCTCCCCCCCCCCCCACACCCCACACCCCCCCCCTTTTTTTTTCTTTCTCTCACTTAAATAGCTTTGTAAATAATAAAATGGATTGATATCTCAATCTGTGAATGTCATTCAAAGTAAATCCTTATATTACTTATATTATCTAGATTATGTGGAACCTCAAAATGGTTGCAAAGTACTACCACGTAACACCTCCCAGCCTACATTTTGATATTTTTGCAATGTGACACTTATTGTGATTAAGAAAAGAAAGCAGTTGTCATTTAATTTTATATTATAACTTTATTTGTGGACGGTAATTTTGTAAGGAGACCAGGACCCTTTGACATCCATCACGATTATTTAGCAATTTCTGAGGTATATTATTTTTAGAAGGCCTGGTCTGGAGCATTTTATTATATGCACAAAATTTTACTCTCTATAGACTAATTAAATATATACATATATAAACTCAGAGCGCAATAACAATATAAATTATATACATATATATGTAGTATATATTATTTAAAAAAAAAATTATTTCACACTTCGTTTTTAACCAACGAAGCTTTGTGGATGAAGTGGTTTAAGTTTATATGCTTTTACATTTTTTAAAAGGTATAGCTTGCTACTTACTATATATTTCTTATTATCATTGAGATTTTAAGGACAAACGTCACATGTTACTCTAACTGTAAAAAGGGGAAACAATTAAAAGACAAAGTGTATATCTATTTAAAAAACCTGAGAAAAATAAAACCTGGCTAAATGTGGAACATTGTCATGGTTACCGCAATATTTTTATTTACAGATTAAAACTAAGTCAATATGTTGGAAACCAACTATACAAATAAACATTTTTGGACTGAAATTTGCATAAATGATTTTTTAAGTAACATATTTATTAATGTGTTTTATAAATATTAGAGAAATAATAATAAAGCAACCAAATTATTCTTACATATACATGGACAATTTGAAATATTTTATTGTTTGAATTGTATAGAAAAATTTTAAAATAAATAAATACAACTGTAACATGTGTAGAAAATTTAATAATCAACCAAAAAAAAAATAGTTTTATAGAAAGAAATGCCCCAAAGGATAAATTTAAATTTTTAAGTAATAATATTAAATTTTAAAAAAAAGTACTTTTTATTTTAAAGTATATTTATTCATCGAACTATTTTTAATTTAACTTACAAAAATATAGTTTTTTTCCAAAAAATGACAAACAAGACAACCACGTTTGAAAAGTGTTGTGTGTGTGTGTTTTTTTTTTTGTCTATTATTTATGAGGTTTTAATGTTTATTTTACAATCCATGCAAGGTGTCATATATGTCAAACTGTTGAACCAGTTGTTTCGTGTTCATCCACTCAAGGCGATGAATGTCTACTTGTTTGGGCAAAGTCTTTCACTTGATCCCACCGGACAGTATAGCTAATAGCAACATCTACTAATACAACAAAAACGTATCGGTTTGTTGCAAGATCTGATTTTTTTTAACTACAATTCCCAACTATGGTTGTTAAATAATTACAGATTAATAATCAAATTGTTTCAGCATAATACTCAGCAACACAAGTCCAAACCGTCAGTACAGGATATCTGCCATCTCTCCACCATAACAACCACAAAAACTATTTCCCCTGACCCAAATACGTCACAACACTCTCACACCATAGATACAGCTACACATGAAATCTCTAAAACTAAACATCTTTTCCCTAACAAACACGACAACAGTGATTCTCATACCCTTGACATCATACAATTTTACAGCAGGAGAAGTCTCCAATAAGAAAGTACGACTTTCCTGGATCCATTACCATAACACTGCCCCATCTCCAATGTTTGCTGTAAAATATCAAGACCTTGAGACTAACAGATCTAGTTTAGCTGGTAATGTAACGATATCAAGAAGTAAAAATAGTCCATTACATTCTATCTATCTCATTAGCAGATTACCAGCATAGAGTCCCTACAAAATGTCTGTCGACGCTAGCAACTATAATGGGAAACAGTGTGTGTACAACTCTGATAGTCACCACTAAAACGACAGGTGAGTTTGCAAAAAATGCCTACACAAATCTTTAATTCTTTTTTTGTGTGTGTTAATTTTACATTTATTTAGAATAAAATTTGACTTTGTTAATATTGACTTAAACTTTTTTTAAAATTCAGAACTTTAACAGAATAAACAGTATGCCAAGGTGTTCGAAAATGTTGTGCCTGAATGCATATTGGACTATATGCGTAGGGATACTAAAGTTCATTGGAGGAAGTACGGTTGTAGTGAGTAGTGTGCAGGTGGGCAGTGGAGGAGGAGTGAGTGCGTGGGACGCTGACCGGATCAGAGAATCAGTCTTTTTTTGTTTTAGTTGGGGTTTTGTAGTGGTAAATAGTAGTGTTGCTAGTGTTGTGATCCAGGTTGTATAGGTGGTTGTTTGGCTTGGCTTTTTTGCAGAACCCACATTACTAAAGGGAGAACTCATGAGATCAGAGAGTAGTAGAATGAAATCTCATCATTCATAACTGAGAAGAACGCGTGTGTCAAATCTTTATGTCCTGTTGTGTACTGGTGTACAGTGTGTATCAAATACCACTAGACAAAGGAGCCACACACGTATAAATTTGTGACACAGTCGTGGCTAATAAACACAATTTTGACTGAAGATTGAATGAAACAAGGAAATCATGACAATGTATAGATCAAATGTGAAACGTGTTTTAAAGGCAAATTAACTTAACATGTACACATGTTTATATAGTAATTTATATATAAGAATGCGCTATGCTGCCCAAACCCAAACCCTAACTCTTATCTTCTATACAATTTTGATAACATAATAGAATGGTTTTTATTTGCAAATAATATATTGTACAGTCTTTATTTATTTTTATTTTTGAGCACACCAAATTCAGCAAACTAAAGAGGTCCATTTACTACAGTGGTTCTCAACTTTCATAATGCTGTGACCCTTTTATATAGTTAATCATGATGTGGTGACCCCCAACAATAACATTTTTTTTCGTTGCTACTTCATAACTGTAGAGTATATGGGGCTTAGGCGACCCCTGTAAAATAGTGGTTCGAACCCCATAGGGCTCGCGACCCATAGTTTGAGAACCACTTATTCATTACATATGCAAGTGGGCAAGAGGTTTACTCAAACCCGGCCTTAGAGTAATGATTATTAGAATTAATAATATATATATATATATAAACATATATATATATTTATCTATATATATATATATATATATATACATATATATATATTTATCTATATATATATATATATATATATATATATATATATATTTATATATATATATATTTATATAGTTGATGTTACTATTTTTCCCTATCTTAACCATTTTTTGTTATACATTACTCTTTTTCTTAACGCCACCACATACTTTATTTGTCATGAATCTCTATCTATCGGCATCCTTCCGTCTCGTGAGACGATGGTGCATCACCGTTGGGTTGGGTTTGTCATGAATAACATTAAACTAAGCTTGACAGCAACATAACGCTTTAATCCGGATGTTACAGTAAACCTGTACTTGACATTTCTGAGCACTCCCATATTACATAATGTGTCAATTTAAACCACCGTCTCTTTGAATATGCTAAGCCTAACGTTGCACTCAAATTAAGGGAAAAAAAAAACAATTGTTAGACAATACTAAATTTCTTTTAGGTAAGAATTTTTTTTTTTTTCTTTTCTGCTATTTACAAAAGTAAAGTTCATTTCTTTTTTTCCTTTTTCTTATTTTTGTCAAGAAAAATTTTACATTTGTGTACCTAACTCTTTCTCTTGATTATATATGTAATGCATTGGTTTTTTTTTAAATTAAAGAAACTAGTCACATCAACCTAGAGATATGCTTTATATATAGTTCAAAAACTCAATATAGCTACATACATTTTGATAGTATTATAATTTTATATAAAATATAAATTACTACCTATTTTTGAACTAATTATTTATTTTTTTTCAAATCAATTATTTCTTGTTATTTTTGTTTCCAGTAAACATGGATAATGGGATGTTGCTAAACATATTATGGATCCTTTATTCTCTACATATCTTTGTTGACGGACAGGGTATGAAAAACACGTATTGTCATTGTGTATGTTTTAAAGTTCAATGTATATCAATACTATCATAGACTCTTATTAAGAATGTTATAGTAAAATGTATTTTAAGTATGTGGGAATTATTATTTTCGTCAAAAACGCTTCACAAAATACATATTAAAGAAAGTCATGTATCTTCTAGATAATAATTAAAATATTTGATTTTCTAGCTAAAGGTGCATTTATAAAAAGAATAAATACCAATCAATTCTTTGATTGATATAGGCATATATATATTTATATATATATATATATATATATATATATATACATATATAATTTATATATATATATATGCGCTTATGTATTTTAAAAATACTTACAAACTAATGAAGTGTTTATTTGTAATGCAGACGACATTCCAATATGCAAAGAAAAGGGATCAAGGCGTGTGGGAGAATTATGTTTTCAATTCAATTCTTCACTTGCTACCTGGAACCAAGCAAAGGTAAACATAAAAACGCTTATTTTTACAACAAAATTAAAGTTTTAGAGCTGCAAAAAAAAAAAAAAATAATAATAATAAAAAGTTATAACAAATAATATAGACGTACTTTTGCTGTTCTAAAGGTATAGACAATATCAGTATTCATCACAACTCTGGCTTCGTTCAGATGAGTTAACAGTATGCCATTGTATGATCATCAAAGATGTCTGTACTTGTACGTGTTGAAGGTACACACAATGTGTACTTCTTCAGATGTGTTTCATTTTCAAAAATACAAGTAAAACATGCAATAAAATATGTGCATATTTTAAAATGTAAACACTCAGCACATTTATTTGATTTAGAATTGTAAAATATTTTTTTAAAAGTACATACATGGAAACTATAAACACAAAAACAAATATAGTAATGATTTCACTATTAAAAAGCGATTTTCATGAGGAAAAAATTAAAGCATGCCTTTTTAAATTAAAAGCAACTATCAAAGAGGTTCTTCTATACATTGTCTTGAAAAACTACTTTTGTTTGACAAAACTAACTTTCTTATAGGCTAGAACGGTGAATTGCTTGCAAAAGGAATTATTATTACTTTTAATTTTTTTTTTTTTTTTTTTTTTTTTTTTTTTCTAAATTAAAGAAAAAAACTTTTTTCTTTCTTTTTTTTTTTTTTGTAATTTTTTTTTTTTTTTTTTTTTTTTTTTTTTTTTTTATTTAAAACATTTAAACATTTTTTTAAAAACTATTCCGGGCCTGGATCGGACTAGCAAGCCACATACGAACTCCCCGTGACCACCCTCCCCCCCCCCCCCCCCCTTTTTTTCAACCGGATTACTAGATGGTCCTAGTCGATTTTGACAAACAATCAACAATATATTTTTTTTTCTTATTTATATACATATATCAAACATTTTGATGGTATGCGCACGAACTTTTGAGAAAATAAATCTATTAAATATTAATTGATCATTTTTACGTTACTTAAATTTTAAGATTTAATGTTAAAAAAGGAAATATCTTTTTTTAATTAATTGTTTAATTATTGTTTTTTTCTCCAAATTCTTTATTCATTGCCAAGTTTTTGTCTTTCAGAAGAACATGAACATAAATAATTGTAACTGTACACATTTTACTCTGCAAAGTTAAAATTTTCTTGATGCTATCAAAAGTAGCATTCATTACTTTTAAAGAAACGTATGTAAAATAAAATTTCCTGTCTCGTTATCAAAGAAATACAATTGAATTCTACCATTAGGTTAACTGGGATACAACTGTTATATGCGCGTTACTATTTTCTCTTTCAGAAAAATTGTGAATCGAAAGGAATGACACTCGCCTATGTCAATTCAGTTAATCAGATAAAAGAGATTCTTGAAAATCAACCCATGTTCGATCGAGGTAAAATTTAGATTAACTAATTGCAATTTTATATGGCAAGACATATAATAAAGTAGCGATACTCTATCAAACATCCTTACAATCCACGTGATGTTAATGACGCGTGCATGCATCTTGAGTAGGACATTAATGTGAAACCAAACACACACATACACATACACACAGATGCATATATTTTCTAAAATATTTGACACATCATGAATAAGGCCTGGGTTGTGGCGAGAATGTAAAAAAAAAAAAATTATATATCATAAATCTCGAAAAAAATCAACTACACACATTAGACATTTGGTAAAATTAAACCTTTAATTATCTTCTACCTTTTAGTTTCATTCTTTACCAATGAAATTTCCATTTGCATTCGTTAGGATGCCGATCCAGTTAGTATAGAAATTCCCGGGGTGGGATCGTCTTCTCTGATAGGATCCCATTTCCGGAGTGGATCCCGGTCCCGGTTTGATCCCATATTACCCGAATGAATCTCATACCCTTGCGTTTGATTTAGAGCTGGATCCGGTTAGCGTTACTATAAGCTTTTATATCCCAGGATATATCCCCCGTATGACTGTATGGAAATTTCTGGAATATTTTAGATTAAATGTAATTATCCTTCTCGAAACGTGTTTCAAATGTTGTTTCAAAGTAATTATTATTACATACGAAAAATTATTTTAAATGCAATACTGTAACTATAAAATACAATTAATATTTATTTAGCTTAAATAAGGAAAAAAAGAAAAGGGGGAACCAGCCCAGATTAAAGGATATTATATGCTACGTATCCATCAGTTTTTGAATATGGATAATCAAGCGTATTTATATTAATTTTGGTCAAGATCCATTTATTCATGTAGGAGGATTTGTTGATCATTTTATTGATATAGCTCATTTTAGACAAAAAAAAAACAATTGCGGCCCCCGACCCCCTAATGGAACGTTATGAAAAGTTCATGACCTTGTAAGACTTTTTCCGGATGAAGATTGATATATGTGCCTAGTTTGGTCAAGATCCATCAATCCATGTAAAAGCCTTTGTGGAACAAACAAACACCGCAACAAACAGACACCACCACAAGCAAACTTTCAATTTATATATATACTAGCCAATATAGCCGGCCTTGCCAGGGTTTGCATTAGGACCCCAACACCAGCTCAGTCCCGTTTCACGATGGGATCCCAATCGCCGAGGAGATCGCGTAACCGATGGGTTCCAGTTTATAGAATAGATATTATGAGTTTAATTTCATTCCGTATTTTAATATGGATAATAAAGCGTATGTGTACTAAGTTTTGTAAAGATCTATCTACTCATGCAGGAGCATTTGTTAATTTTATTTAAATATCGCTTAAAAAGCAACCAAAAAAAAAAATGATACTAATGGATATAAATGTGACGTTTTGTCAAGATCCTTTGTGGAACAAACAAAGCCACAAACTTTCACTTTCATATATACATATATGTGTGTGCGTGTGATGTATGATGGAGAGATAGAGAGGGAGGGGAGGAGGAGGGAGAGCAAAACATTTTTTTGGTGTAGCTGATACATTCAGTTTGAAGTGAAAACTAAATGCAATGAATACAAGTCCACTCTATGAACACATATCTACAGAATTACTCATGCGCCTGTTTTTAATTGTTGTAAATACAAATGCAGAATGTATAATAAGACACTGTTACAATAGACTATAACAGAGTTTTCTCAAAGAAAACATTCATTTATCTACTTGTTTCATAATTTTCCTCAATTTGACTGAATTCATTTTCTATTCGCTCAAAATATACATGAAAACTATGTGAGCTCAAGCACTTAATAATTTGTCAAAAATTCTCCCCCACATCACCCAGAGGTAGACTAGCTCAGTGAAAATAAAAGTACTTCACTGCAAAATACGTAGATGCTAAGAGATGTGGTACTACCTGGTAATATTTCGCTGCTCACGATCTGAGCGTATCCGACATGGCATTTGTGTTCTTTAACTGACGCAATCTTAACTTTAGTTTAACGTCACATATTTTATCAAATAGATAAAAAAATTGACCTAAGTAATTGAAAATGTGTAATTATTGTTGCCAATTTCATTTAACCTTAATAATAATAACAAAATATACTTTAACAGTATTTTAATGTTTATTTAAGTTATTATCAGGGGGGTAACTTTTATTTTTTTTAAAATAACAACAACAAAACTCTTAGACTCACTTCAAAATAACAGAAGAATATTTTCATAAGTTCAAATAAGAAAGGTAAAAAAAAAAACATATATTTTTTTTTTTTGCATTACATAGTTCCATTTTATTAAAACCTTAAATATATATATATACATACATATATATATACATGTATGTATGTTTGTTTGTTTTTGATTTTTATTATGAACATAACTTGAAAAAGGGTGACGAATAAGATAATCTTTATTAAAAAAAATGATTTAAAAAACTTAAAAGCACGTTTTTGAATAGGCTTGGGACTGTTTAAATATTTGAATTTAATAATCCGCAAAATACAATAGTATCAATTGCTTGCTTTAAAGAAATATTGTCAGGAATCGAACACTTAAACCTGCTAGCCCTAATCACAAATCTATTCTGTAGAGGAAAAAAAAAGGCTAAGAGCAAAATAATCTCAACATTTAGATTTTTTAAAAACTATAATATAAAACGCTTGTTATAGTTTCTCTTTTCTTTTAAAATACACAATTTCAGCTTTTTTTAGCAACCCCATATTATTTTATTCAACTCTATTTCTATAGCGTGGATAGGGGCAAGTGACGCAAGAAAGGAGGGTCAGTTTGTTTGGGTAGCCTCTGATGAAAACGCCACGGAACTTTCACTTCTTTGGTCAAGAGGAGAACCCAATAACATGAGGCGGGGTCGAGAGGATGAGGACTGTGTCAACCTCTTTCCATCATTCTATGCCAATGATGACCCGTGCAGCTTCAATATGTCTTCCATATGCATGGAACAATGTAATGTAGTAGTAGTAGTTAATGTTAGACTAGTTTAGAGAAAAATATAGTAATTTTGAAACATATAAAAGAAAATGAAAAAAAAAAAAAACAAATATTTGTGTAAATTAAAATGTCAAGAAAAAAATAACAATTTTTAAAATGAAAATAAAACAAGAACAATACCAATGCGATATAAAGAGAAAATAATGAATAGCCATTAAGAATTGGAATAAAATAGTAATTTATTAAAAAAAAAACATGTTAAAAGCAATTTTAAATAGATTAGAAGAGAAGGAATATTATTTTGAAGCTAATAATAATTTTTAAAAAAAATGCCTTTACATTGTGGAAATAAAATTGCAAGTAGCCATTATGAAGCAAATTTAAAAAAAAAAATATAGTGATTTGTAAGGTGAACATAAAATAAGATATAGACATTGAGAAGCAAATAAGAAAAAGAAATAACTATTATAAATTGAATGGAAAATAATGAAAAACTATTGTAAAATGAACAGCTAATATAAAATTGCATTTATAAACAAAATAAAATAACTAGCATTGTAAAGAGAAATGAAGAAAAAAAAACATATTGTTATATTACATATTAACGTTTACTTTATCCATTCACAAATATCGCATTCCATTATTTAAAAGAAAAACACAACATATTCATTAAACTACATTTTTTAAAATTAGTTTACACACAAACAAACATTTTTGCAGATAAAAATACGATATATTGTCTACATTTTGTTTAGTGTGCCCATACAATATAAAGGTGGAACGAGTTTTTGTTGATAAAGTATTACTCTCGTGGATACCTGGCTTTAATGGCGGCCCACCTCAAACATTCAGAATTAAATATCAAGATTTGGAGACCAATGTATCTCGTGCAGCTGGTACAGTAACAGTCCCTAGAGTTAACCAAACATCATCCAGTCCTTTTGAATATTTGTTACAAGGCTTATCAACGGGAAAACAGTACAAAATATACGTGGATGCTAGCATCAAAAATGGGAAAACAGCCTGCACACCTTTGGTAATCACTACTGAAACGACAGGTGAGTTTCTGAAAATGACTACAGAGGAATTTAATTATTTCTATTTTTTTTTTATTTTATTCTTAGGATAACCATATTCATATTAAGAAATTAACTTTACAGTTTTGAAATTTCAAAGCTTTAGAGGAGAAAAATTAATAAATAGCCACATACTGACAAATTCCGCAGTTTTCGGCAAGTTTTCGAATAGGCAGGCCATTTCTCTCTTTGGCCAAAGCGTCAGATGTAATGGAAATGGCCAGTGTATATGCTACTTTGGCCGGGCGCTTCTCGAAATGCCGGGGAATTTCCTAGCCATTGTTCGATGTGCTGATGCAACAAACATCGAAAGCTGATGATAATTTACGCATCCAAATACCAGATGTTGAAAGAGTTCACAGTGATGCACAAACCATTTTTGCAGTTGTCATGAACGTCGAGGGAGCTTTCTGCAAGCTCGTAACAGAACACGGTGCACTTAAACAACTGTATTCCAGAAGTATTCCACTCTGCACGAGAAACCACTCACCTTGGCATCAGTGGGTACAGAAGAAACCTCACTATGAGCCGTGGCGTTTTCCAAATCACACATCGGCCAACGATGCTACACTCGATGCAAATTGCACAACAGAGAGCTCAACAGATCGATGAAAATGTACATATACCAAACTGCTGTGCAATTCAAAATGTCATACAAGCTCATCTTGTTGTAGCAAGATATAGAGATTGAATATTGACTATAATAAACCCATTTGAATATTTTTGATAATTTATGATATTAATAATCAAATAATTTGATGATCATTACGGTAGAGGAACACCAAAAAATCTGTTCTTGACTTTTTCTCTTCTGACTTTGGCCAATCGCCCAAATGACATATTGCAAAGTGGCTGGTCATTTTTCGAAAACAAGAATAGATCGGACATTGGCTGATCAATGTGAGGCGATATTTGTCATTTCCAACTAAGGTTGATTTTGGGCTTTTGTTGTAACATATATATATATATATATATATATATACATTAACCTAACTGTTTTTAATTAACATTAATTGGATGAAGTTAATACACTCTATTTTACATTTAAAGCCTGTCAAATGCTTTTCGTAATTCATAGTCTTTTAAATATCTAATAATAACCTTTTTTTTTCTTGTAACAAATTATAAGAAAACGTAACGAAACACATTTAATGTCCTGGCTAACTTAAAACAGAAATAGCCAAAGGACCACCTGAATGTCCAGTAAATATCATCATCAATGAGATAAACTATAATCTTGTCTCGCCGTCCTGGGCACCAGGTCAAAAAAGATGAGCTGCCGCAAATTTTTATCGTTCTGGCTCACATGTGTCTGTGCTAATGAACATTCCCATTGACAGTGATTTTTTTTCCTGTTGGCAGACTCTCAACAAACATATACTCGTGAAAAATACACAGTTGCAAAATTTCTCAAATGACCCACTAAACGTTTTCTTTCGATGTTGAGAAAAATTTTCAAATAAGGAAATGTAAAGATAAATTTGTTTCAAGTGACAACTACTTCAGGACGGTTCTTCAAAAAAATTAAATTAAGTTTTAAGCATATTATATAAAATATATAATATACATTAATTATTATTTTATAAAGACACAGCCCTTAAAAAAGAAAATAAATGTATATTTAAATTCTATATGTAAAAAATCTTAAAGTGTAAAGATAAGATTTGAGTAGATTTATAATTTTAAGTATTACGTAACTTTATCCAAATTTAAGGAACAGCTAGAATATATATAATTTCAAGCAGTAGTAATTAAGTCATTAAATAGGCAAATCATTTTTTTTTGTCCATGTTGAACAAAATATTCATTTAAAAAAAAAAAAAATGTTATTTGTCAAAAATATCCTATACCACCTCTTGATATTTACACAAAAATAGTGTTTTTGTTTTTTTTTTTTTTTTAATAAATACCTACTATTAGCTTTTATGTTATAAGCGTAAAAATGTAACAATTTAATCAGTTTTTAACTCACTTTAAAAGTTTTTGTTTTTTTTAAAAATCATAGTAAAACCAATCGTATCCATATTTATATTCATAGATTTAAATGCCTTCTTTTCAACTATACCATTTTAATGGGTGAAACAAAGCATTTATTTATTTATTTAAAAGTTTTTGTTTTTTTTAAAATCATAGTAAAACCAATCGTATCCATATTTATATTCATAGATTTAAATGCCTTCTTTTCAACTATACCATTTTAATGGGTGAAACAAAGCATTTATTTATTTATTTAAAAGTTTTTTCATAAAAACTTCAAGTCATATATATCAATTATTCAAAGCAAATTGCAAGTTTTATTATTTCAAAGTATTTTCTGCCAGGCACGCCAGATACGCAAAATCGTTCCATTCCTTATTGGTTGATATCTGTGTTGATTTCCGTCCCTCTTGTGTTGGCCTCCAGCATTGTTACATGTTTTATTTACAAGAGAAAAGGTTCGTCATAAAATGTCTGAATAATTATTATTGAATTTGAACAAATAAAAAAAAATATAAAAAATAATCAAATAAAAAACAACTCTCACTGAATCGCATCCCTAAAAAAAAAAAAATAAAAAAAATCATACTAAGTTTCAAACTTTTAAATCTTGAAATATACACATACTTTTATATTAAATAGTACATGAAAAACACACCAAAAGAGACAGTATCGTAATTTTATTCAAAATTTAACACTGTCGTTGTACTTGACGAAAAGATACTATGTATAAACGTCCATACATGTTAATGTAAATTTAAAAAAAATTGAATTTAAATCAAAATAAATTCATCTACTTTGCTTTAAACACATAAATATATCAATGTTTTCTTGTTTCTGCCCCCCTCCCCCCATTTTAACAATTTTTTAGAAAAAAAGAATTTACCTAGGAAAAGGTAAGTAAAATATGAATGAAACATCTCCCAAAAAAAAAAAAAGTCATAATACTATTTTATTTACTTTTGTTAACACATTAATAATTATTAAATTTATTTAAAGCATTCAATTTAAACCATTAAGAAAGAAAATATGTTAAAATCATTTACAAAATATTGTTTTTATTCCTCCTTAAAAAATAAATACACCTTGCTTACCGCTTGCTTACGCTATAAAACTTTAATTTTTTAATTACTTTACAGAAGACCTATCTACGACACTTTAGCAAGGGAACTATCTCGTAAGAACTAATTTTTAAAAAATATTTGTAAATATTTTATTTACGTAAATATGTGTACATATTTATTAAATTTTAATGTGCAACATAATTTAGTGGGCTAAATTAGTTCTTTGTTTCCTCAATATGTATTTATTTGTTTCATCTAATTACATTTTTTTCATCTAATGTTTGCCAAGAAAGGTACTTTTATCTACAACTTTTTTTCCAAAGTATATTATAACAATAAACATTATGTTTATTGTAATGATAAATCATGCAAAAGTAATTTAATTGTAAATGTATAGATGTTTCTACATAAACATGTTAATGTATAAGTTACTTAAAAGCTTTAAAAGTCTTTGTGTCAACGATCCCATTTAAAGTGTTTTATTCCTCTTAAAGCTATCGACAATGGAAACGGCACATACTTGGCTTATGCTCCACCTGTTGGATTCTCAGCTGTACCTGCTGCTAAGGCCGCTGAAGAGGATATAGTCGAACAGGATTACGAGTCTATCTGAAAAAGTTTTACACTTATAGAATGACGGGGAAGTTAGTCAATCAGAATATTCGAAGATTTAGCCAGGAAAACAGAAATCAACACACGAACAAAAGTGAAGTTCGTATACGTGGATTTAAGCTGGGATATTTTAAGATTTTCTTTTTTAAAAGTTTATATAATAATAAGGTAATATCATCATTTTACCCTTTAGTTCAAAAGCGCAAAATATCAAATTCCCAAAGATATCACTATATCGTTGCACGATAGAAATGTCACAGAAAAGAAAGCAGTTGTGAGATCATCGTCAATCTGCTCAGACAAAAAGTTTTCGACGAATTTTGCAAAACGTAGAAGAAGAAATATATTTTAACTAAAATTATGATTCTTTTAAAAGTGTGGATATTGAAACATCTGGAAGTCAATCTCCCAACTGTTAGCATCTTAATCATGACGTAAATTCCTGATGTGTACAGAAATTGATATTCATACTTGACTTACTAGTTGCTTATTATGGTAAATTTTATAATTTTATAAAATTTGATATTTTAAGAAAAAAAATATATTAAATATTTAATATGTTTATGTATATATATATATATATATATATATATATATATATATATATATATATATATACATATATATATATATATATATATATCTTAAAAAAAAAAAAATATATAATATATTTAATATATTTATATATATATATATATATATATATATATATATATATATATATATATATATATATATACATATATATATATGTATATATATATCTTAGAAAAATTGAATTTGCACACTACATTTGCCAATTGGCTATAGGGGGACACAACTACATCTTTAGAGTAAGTGATTATAAATATAAATATAATGAGTGCAACATCGAGATAGTCGGGATTGATCGAACGTTTAATCAAATAAAGTATGTACAAATTAATTCGTTGTGCCTAAAATATTAATATCAATAAGTAGAGCTAAAATACTGCAAGACGTCTTAAGTTAACAGCTGATCTGACTAAATACTTTAATAATTGTACATTTTACCCTGTATTTAGATAATTTAAAAATTTAACAAAAATCAATTTCACCCAGGGCCCCACTCGATTCTATCAAAAGCCTTATTACATCCATATAGACGGAATAATAAAGAGGAAATAAAATTATGTAATAGAAAGAAAATATACATGTCCTGAATAGTATCAATTGCTATCATGTGTATAATGTTTAAAGTGATTTTATTTATTAATCATTGTTCTAAATTGTTTGTGTTTTTTAAGATGCTTTAAATACTTGTAAAATTATATTGTAATATCTTGGAAATGTGTTTTATTAAGCAAATTTGTGAAATATCTTAATACATGTAAATATTTGTTGTTTTTTTTTCCATTGATGTTTCGCATCATAAAACAACCTTTAAGAACAAAGTATATCGTCATGTAATTTCGACAAAAGTTGCGGGAAAGGGGGACTTACCATTTTAAAAAAAACATGTATATAGGTAACGCGCTGTATAATAATAACAATCAGTGATCCCCCACCCCGAGGTTGATGGTTATGTATAAAAGATCAAATCCTTCTTACAAGGATAATCATAATTAAACAATTTAGTAATCCTTACAAAACGTTAAAGTTTCGACACCAAAACATAATCAATATTTGCATGATATTTTCTTTTCGTGTTCATAAGTAAGGTTTCCATTTGCTTTGATCAAAATGACTATTAATGGTGGTTTAAATGGTTAATTACGTGCATGGAAATGAGTATTAAGTCTATTAAACGTATTAAATGTATCAAAACTATAATACATCTTTGATAGTTTTTCCCAACAACAATACTCTTTAAAAGAAAAGTTATTACAAAAATTTTTCGTACACCGAAAAAATAGAATATGCCACATGGAATATTCCCACACTCTAGTATAACCCAAATTTTTGACGACATTTTCTTTTCGACTCTACAATATTTTTAAAACTTATTATTTTCTAAATGATTATCAACTTCGTAATACATAGTTCTGCTACGATGAATCGCGCCCTGCTATTGCCTTGTGAGTATAAGTCAAGGGTTGCCGAGTTGTCTAAACTGAGCAAATCTCAAGTTTGTAGTCTGGAGTTTAATTCCAGCAAAAGTCCAGTCATTCATAAACATCACCAGCACCCCAGGTGGATGGGGTTCGTTAACCTTGTCTTGCAACTCATCTAAGAGAAGAGACTCTGCATTCAAACCCGGAGATGGAGTCCCATAGGCAGATAACATTGGTATAAGTTAACATTCTGACAACTCATGCGACGTCAGTGATGCCAAGGTGTATCATCCACATGATGTTATCTAGGGTTACGCAGTGGCTTGGAGAGATGCCATTTGCTGTTGGGAACCAACTTTTAATCCTAGAAGAAAAATCCCAGGCCTTGTAGATTTCGTCATATAAGGTCCATACCGTCATGTCAAATGCGTATGTTTAGTTTTCTTCATGGGGTATGGAAAAACAAAACATTTGTCGGCTTTTAAATTTTTTTATTCCTGGAGACACCACATTACATAGTAATTGAAATAAAGCCTGAAAATTCAGGTTGGGGGGGGGTGGGTTAATGCCCCACCCTGATTTTCCCCACCCTGCCACACCCAATAAACTCCAGGTAGATAAGTCCCTGATAGATCCAAGAAACCCTGTTTCTCCAGCTATGGAACTTGGAATTAGTTTACTTGGCAAGTTCTATGTGATTATGTAAGTTATGATATTACAAAATTATGTTTGATTCGGAATATAATATGAAAATTGGCGTTTTTTAAAGTTTTCGTCCACATCACAATATGTTGTCCCATAAACTTTCGAGTCATCATGCAGCCTCTCTTGCATAGCCCCATAAAGTTTCGAGGCATCATGTAGCCTCTTCTGGATAGTTTTATTAACTTACGAAACATCATGCAGCCTCTCCTGGATAGAAGCATAAACATTCGAGTCATCATGCAGCCTCTCCTGGATAACCCCATAAATTTTTGAAGCGTCATGCACCATCTCCTGCATAAGGACAGATATAAGATAAGAAACGGAAAATCCATGGTAGAGAAATACATTAAAATAAAAAAACATGATTTAAAAAATAACGAGTGCTAGGAGTCCACTAATAATTTACATTTTAATCGGACATAGCTTAAGATAAATTACGTTTATTTTGTATTTCATTTGCATTATCAATCGTCACTGTTTATGGTCGGGGGGGGGGGGGGAAAAGTTTTTTAAAATAAATTATCCTTTTTTTTTTTTTGTTTTTTTTTATTTTG
>CAXITT010000498.1:436488-466268 GCA_964033795.1 Lymnaea stagnalis
ACCCTTTTAAATTAACCATAAATAAAAAAAAAAAAAAAAATGCACAATACAACGAGTACACATTGGAACAGAACTTTATAATCCATTAAGAGCGGGATGCAGAGAGACACATTCATGCGTAGGCACAAACAAAAGAAAATAATTAAAACCTTATCATCGGACTTTGGATATTGGACCTTATTATACTTGTTTTGTAATCCACGCTGCTTGACCTACTTTAAACATGAGTAAGTAACCCTGCTGTAAAGAATTTAGTTGGGGCTTTGGTGGCGTCGCTGCCACTGTTTTTTTTTTTAAATGTGACAAAGACCTTATTGATGAATTTTAACAAATTTTTAGAATTGAATTTTACTACACACTAATCCAACAAAGGTTCTTCAGCTCTAAGCTTTGCTAACAAACTGAGCAAAAGAATTACATATAATAGCGGGATCACTGTCAACACTTATAAAATAAACTATCCCTCGCTACTCCCTCGTTCTCACCCAACACCATTGTCAGCCTCCACGCTACTACTACTACTACCCTTTTAAGTTTTCCATAACTACGCTTACATTTGGATCGGTATTCAGGAACACTGACTCTCTGTTTTCCCAGCATAACAAGAGTGCCTCGCCACAAAAGAATTCCGTAGGAATCTCACACCTCGACATCTGCTACCGGTAGTTTTCACACTGTCGTTCTTTGTTATTTTTGTTTCGGTTGTTGTCGTTTTTTATGTATATAAACAAAAATCATTTTTTACTCTCAACTATTTATGAATGTATGTATCCTTCAGTCTTGATATATTTTTATTTAACGTTAATTATTATGAAACTTAATTAATCAATTGTACATACGCGAATCTTTCTTCTGGTGATGTGTCCATTCTGCCTATAGCAATTTAATAATAATCATGATCATATTAATCATTTTTAAAACTCGCATTTGAATGGCGTCCTTGAATTGTTTTTTTTTAAATTCCGCCGTCACCAGTATGAGCCATATCATATGTCTGCACATAAACTTTAGTTTTATTTTCCACACTTGAAAAACACTGACAGTTTGCAGATTAATAATGTTTATTTTATCATTTTGCTATATAAAGACCGTTTTGTTTTTACTATTAAATAGTCTTGTAAATACATTGTAAATAACGTATGTCTAATAATAATGATAAAAAAATATTTTTTGCATACATGTATTTGAATATATAATGTAATTTCATGACATTCTTTTCTTTTTTTTTTTTTTAGCCCTTGGTATAACAGTATATGCGTTAGGGCAATATAAACAAATGTTTGGGAAAACTTTCAAAACTTTGAAAAGACGAATCAAAACAACACATAAGTCGTCAAAAAGCTCACATTTCAGCCATATTTTATTCTTCTTCTTCTTCTATATCTGAAGGGCCCACGATCAATTTATTGATCATTTTGGCTCCTATGCATGTAGATGGGATTTGCAATGTTTCTATTACTGGTGGTGATGAGGAAATTATGCACTAGGGGTTTGAAGGCTTGAGGCAATAGACACAAATTCAATACATTTCCCTTGGTCTATAAAATCTTGACGTGTTTTATACTTCTTTGTTCTGCTTCATGTAAATGTAACAGGACGTGTGACATTCAGAAAAGATCCTGTTGTGTACAGGAAACGAGTACTTGACGATTGCTAACCACTTCCACACACAGCAGTGTGTTCGTTAAATCCACTGTCTCAACAAATGATTTAATCGTTGAATGCCGTGCAGAAACAAGACATGAACACTTTTTTTTGTGATAAATACGATCAATTACATTATCATTTACAGGTAATCTTATACTGAACATTTCCTTTTAATTAAAAAAAAAAAAACAACAACAAATGTTTAAATATTAGTTTAAAAAATATTTTTATGGCAAAACGTTTAATAAATTATGTCGGCCATAAATAAGTGCTTTTCTTCAATAAGCACAAAACTACAGATATATGCATGCAAAAATGCCACATTATAATTGTTTAAATAAAATTAAATCTATTTTTTAAGATAGTATTTACTGATAATGTTGAAAGACGGCTATGATGAATTTATATTAATGTTGTTTCTTTATTCAGTGAAAATGACTTCTGTCTTATTGCTAACGGTATTCCAATTGAACTTCGTCATACTTTTTCTACACGTGTTTGTAGAAGGACAAGGTAAGCAAATATATATATATATATATATACATTGTACATGTTTTTTGGTTATAAATCAAACTTTTTTGAGTATGTTTACCTACTTTTAGAGTTTAGATATATACTCTTGAAACGTTTTTGAAATCGGTATACATTAGCACATTGGGACGTTTCAAAATAGTATAAAGTGATTGATAGCTGGTTTACACATCTTAACAAGTAATTAATAGTTATTTTCCAATGAGGTATGATTATAAAGCTTATTGTACTATACTCGTAAACCAAAATATGTTTCTTCTTCATTTAGTATATCTTATTAAATAAAAAAAATCCTATCAAGACATCTACAATCATAATAAATGGCTTTTTTTTTTCACAATTGAGGTGACATACCACAGTGCAGTGACAACGGATCAAAGCTTGTTGGAGAAACATGTTATAAGTTCAATGCTCCACAGGTTACATGGCATCAAGCCAAGGTGAGCACACATTGTTGTTATGTTTACTGATATGCCGTGTTTATTGGTGTGTAAAAAGATTGTATTAAAATTTAGTCTTTAAATAAATTTCTGTTTGTTTTTAATTGTGAAAACATTGAAGTTTATTGTACCTAGCATTTGTGGTAGTTTTTTTTAAATTTTAAATCATTAAACATAAATCTATAAATTGGAATGAAACATTCTTTTAAAGACGAGAACACAAGTTTTGCTTTAGAATTTGACATTCTTGAAGTTAAAATATTGTTTAAAAATATTTTTTAGAATGAATAAAAAAAAAAAATAAACATAAAAAAATATTTTCATTTATTTTCTTACTATGCACTGCTTAAAAATTATATATGTAATCTAAATATTTGTATATATGAATGTATATATATATATATATATGTATATATATATATATATATATATTATATTTAGGAATAAAGAGAGGATGTGACAGAGAGTGTATTAGAGAGAGCAATACTTTAATCATTGATTAATTCCAATTTTAAAAAAAATATTTTCATTTATTTTCTTACTATGCACTGCTTAAAAATTATATATGTATTCTAAATATTTGTATATATGAATGTATATATATATATATATATGTATATATATATATATATATATATATTATATTTAGGAATAAAGAGAGGATGTGACAGAGAGTGTATTAGAGAGAGCAATACTTTAATCATTGATTAATTCCAATTTTAATATGTAAATCATTTAAGATTTAACGCCTTAAGTAAGTGCTGCCTTTTTGTTTGCTTTTAAACATTACTAATATTGTTATTATGACACTTAAGCAATGTACACTTAAACAATAATAATATCAATAACAATAAATTAAATATTTCTAAAATATATTTTCTTTTATTTTTTCAAGTGCGGTTTATTACTTTAAAAATTGTATTTAAAATTTCAATCCATTAAAAAAATTGATTGGAGAAAATGTAATATTTTATTTTACAGAGTAATTGTGAATCGCAAGGCATGACACTGGCTTATGTTAGTTCATTTGATCAAGCAAAACAGATTCTATCAGGTTACACTTTTGACGTTCTCGGTAAATGGAAACATTCCTTATCTTTTACAAACTAATATAATTAACTGAAGAGTTCTAACTACGAGTAAGCTGTCATAAAAGTATCACCATCTCAGTAATGCCAATGTGTCGTGTACATTGATTTGAGGGCATCATTGCATTAAATGTATTTATTAAATTCAAATATAGACTTTGATTTCGTTCAGCATATAAAAACACGTGCAATTGGGGAAAGGGGGGGGGAGAAAGGAGTTGGATATAAACCATGTCTATACACAAGTACACAGCAACACTTTATGAGATGTGTGGACACTTGAGTGTAGTAAATGTAAAGAAGAGTGTACAGTGTTATTTTGCAGTCACAATATGAATTTGCGGTTGTTCCGGGTGTTCTTCAGACTCAAGATATATCATGAAACAATGTAAAAAATCGTCTTAAAGACGAATACCTTGTCAAAAAGACATATTCTTAAATGTTTTATTTGGGCCATGATGCAAAAAAAAAAATAAAAATATACAACAAACAAAAAAAAAAAAAAAAAAAAAAAAAAAAAAAAAAAAAAAAAAAAAAAAAAAAAAAAAAAAAAAAAAAAAAAAAAAAAAAAAAAAAAAAAAAAAAAAAAATAAAAAAAAAAAAAAAAAAAAAAAAAAAAGACAAAAAAAAAAAAAAATATAAAAAAAAAAATTATTTAAAATATTTAATTGGGAAAAAAAAAAAAAAAAAAAAAAAAAAAAAAAAAAAAAAAAAAAAAAAAAAAAAAAAAAAAAAAAAAAAAAACCAATATTGCCATAATTTGGTATGATATTAAAAGATATAACGATAATAAGGTTTAAACAAAACAATTCTAACGGAAGACTTTACCGCCAATAGATTTTTTCACAAAACTCTTAATCTCAAATTATCTTTCGTACATATACGCTCTTTGCCAAAGAGCATAAACTGATACTGAAGCTCGAAACGTTGGTTTAGAATGACTCGGTAACACATCGTTGCAATCAATGTAAGCAATAAGAGGAATTACTTTTTGATGAACATCACAGATTGAGACGTCAATCCATTTTGAGTGTTGTTGCCTTTAAAGAAGTGGGAGAAAACATTAAGAGTCTGCGTGTGCGAGGGGATGGTATTTCAGGCAGAAAAGTTACTGAGCTCTAAAAAAGATTGATACAAATTGGATCCAAAAAAATAAAGTTAGACCGTACATAGAAAAAAATGGCGTAAATAATTCCACACTTTGTAGGATATTCCAGATAGTTCTTGTTGCATGCTTAATACTGGTAGAAGGAACGGTCTTCATTTTACTCATTTGCAACAAGCCGTTATAGCGTCCAAAGCAGTTTAAGAATTAAAATAAAAAAAGAAAAAAAAACATTAAAGCATGATAAAGTTATTAAAAAAAAAATAATTACATGATTGGTTTAAAGTTCCTGGAAAATATTATATAGTTAATTGTCAAATGAATAATTAACAATGCCCTAAACGTGCTAATTGAAATTCAGCATTCCTGTAATTCCTATTGAACTACCTAATTAACCACTCGTGACTTAACTGGAATACATGCACATTACAACATTAAACCAAATCCACATCTGACGAGAGATACACGACTCAAGTAAATTTTTTTTTGCATGATTTGTATTAATGTTTTTGATAGGAATATGTTAAAAAAAAGAATACAGCAACCGAAAACTCACGAATTACAATTTTTATTGCCTACGAACTATTTGATAAAGTACAAAGGGAACATAATTTAATCCCTTTGTTTTACCATATTTCATTTTATAAACCTGTTGTATATTTAAATTTGAATTTTTGAAAAATAAACAAAGCTATTACCTTTAATTTCAATTTTGTAATTCTAAAAAAAACAAAAAAAAACAAAAAACAACTACCTATATACAAGAGGAATTATTCGTGATGATTTATTAAAATTGCATAAGTTTAAATTAATACAGACTAAACGAACTGCAATATTATAACCTGCCATTTAATATCATCAATCATTGCTTCTAGCTAAACTTCTTAAAGCATGTACATAGAGCAGAGTTGCTGGGTTTAAGTTGTGTTTTATGGACATTAAATTTAAAACAGTTTTGTGGATAATTTGATGTTGAACCTATATTTTAACTTAAAACTATTAAAAAAAAACTACAAATGTATTTTCTTTTTGCTTAAACCATTTTTTTATAGTGTGGATTGGAGCAAGCGATGAAAAGAAGGAAGGAGAATTCATTTGGGTAGCCTCTAATGAAACTGCTACGGAACTTACACATTTATGGGAGAAAAGTGAACCTAACAACAAAACAAGTCCTATTGGTGATGAGGACTGCGTCGGAATCTGGCCTATATTCTATGCTAATGACGCCCCATGCAACCTAAATTTCTCTTACCTCTGCATGGAAAAATGTACCTACATATTTTGTGTTTCAATTGTATAAAAAACATTAAATAAATTAATGAATAACCAATGTAAAATTAGTATAAAATTAAAACACTATTGTAAATCATGCACAATAGAATTATTTCAAATATTTAAGTAATTTTATGAAAAAAAAATCCTTTAACTTTTTAATTTTATATAAATATAAATATCTTTTAAAATTAAATTAAAAATATATATTTGTATGTTTACAAACAAAATCAACATCTTTAAAGAATTTTTTTTTTTTTTTTTAAATTTATGTCTGCTAGTTTTGTGGTTTTAAGTTTTAAACTATAATCTTTGCAGCGTGTCCATACAATTTAAAGGTCGGAAAAGTCTTAAATGATAGAGTAAGTCTATCCTGGAGACATTACCTTAAAACTGACCCGTCTCAAACGTTTACCGTAAAATCTCAAGACTTGGTGTCCAACATGTCTCGTGTAGTTGGTACCGTGACGATATCAAGAGGTAGTCAAAATTCATCACGAACTATTGATTATCACGTAAGCGGCCTACAATCAAAGACACCTTACAAAGTATACGTAGATGCTAGCAACAACGATGGCAAAGCATCATGTAAATCTTTGACAGTCAACACTAAAACTACAGGTTAGTCTGCAAAAATGCTAACACAATTGTTTAATTAATTTTCAATAATTGTATATATTTTAAGAAAAACTTTTATCAAAGTGAAAAGTCACTTTAAAACTTTCAAAAGTCAAAGCATGAATGGAGGAAGAGTTAAATTAAAAAACAAAAAAACTTATTCGATTCCAACATACGTGTAAGTTTTGACGAAACAAGAACGTTAGGACCACGTTAAACTCAAACTTTGATCGCGAATAAAAGGCAAATTAACTTTAAATGTAAACGATTTTTTTAATGAGTGTTATTTAAGTAATATGCTTTAAAAATATGGCAGTCAATTGACATTATTTCCCATTTAAAAATTGTACCCTGCCATCATTAGCAGTTAATTTTTTAGGTTACTTTCGTATATATATATATTAAATAGATGACACTTGATACAATTTACTTTGTGTCTTTTTAAGCTGCCTAATGGCTTTCGTATTTCATAGACATTACTAAATCTAATAATAGCCACGCACTGATATAAAAATGTAAGAAAACTTGACAAAATAAATTCAATGTCGATGCTAACATTTGTATAAACACACACTTTCATCTAAAGGACCTCCTGAATGTCCAGTCAATATCACGACCAGTGACTTAAACTACGACCGTGTTTCACTGTCCTGGACACCTGGCCAAGAAGATGAGCTGCCGCAAACGTTTACCATTCTGGCACACAATGTGTCTGTGTTTAATAATATTTCCTTTGGGAATGTTCTTATTGGCAGTGTTCACGCAAACAAATATGAACGTGTCATGTACACAGTGGCAAATCTATCTGAATTGACGCACTACACGTTTTCTGTGGACGTAAAGAACAACTTTGGAATAACGAAATGTAAAGATAACTTTCTTCAAGTTACAACTACTTCAGGTGGGGTATTAAAAGATATATTTAAATTTTAAAGCGTACACTATTTTATTAATTAGTTTATAGAGAGAGACAGCATTATGAAAAGAACAAAAAAATAGTTCAAATATTAATTGTAAGAATCTAGAGTTTTGTTTAAGCGTAAACTGAAAAATTATTGTAAAGCTATGTTATTAGTAAAGCTTAATTTTTTGTCTGACGAATTTTATTTAACTTACAATAACAGGTACTATTTTGTACATGTTTAAAATCAAGCAATAGAGATTGATTAATCTAGTTTCTTCAAAGAAGTATTAAGTTTCCGGTGATGAAGCGCATGTGCTCATGTTGAAGTTATATAATCCTCGTCAAAAGACTAAACGTACATGTTCTTCGTTAATACACAAATATTTTTGTTATTAAAATCTATAAATACTAATTTAATGATTTCTTTGTTCGTCACAAGATAATCAAAATCAACGGATTAACACATCAATAGGCACCTGCAGTATTAAAAAAAACAGAACTAAGTTATCATCATTTCATCTCATTTTATCAAAGGGACTTGCACGATGTTTTACTAATGCAAAGAATTGTATTGCAGGTTCACAAAAACGTTCGTTTCCTTCTTGGTTGATATTTTTGTTGATTTTCATCTTGCATTGACCGCCGATGTTGCTGGTTTTTTTTTTATTTTCAACAGAAAAGGTTTGTCGTAAAATGTTTGCTCAGTTATTATTTTTAATTAATTTTTTTAAAGAAAATAATATTTTACAATGTTGTTACAAAATATTAAACTTGAATCGATATTTTTTTTTTTTAATTCTTTTTTTTTTTTTTCTTCACAAAACAATAATTAAAAAAAATGAATAACACAATTTTAATTAAAAAAATGATGATGTCATGGAAGAAATATTAACAAATATAATATAAAAATATCTATGCAACTCATGTAAACTACTTAAGTTAAATCAAAATATTTATCTCCAACTTCTCTCTATAAATTTCAATACAAATTATTCTTTGTCTCTTTATTCCTATTACCACATCCAACACAACATCAAGTATGGAAGTTTAAGGAAACTAAACAAACAAAAAGTTTCATCGTCGAAACAATTTACTAATTTATGTTATAATTTTGTTTACGCATAGATTCTTATTAGATTTTATTTTTTTTTAAACATAAATAAAAAACAAAAAACACACATAAAAACAATACATTAAAACTATTAGATGCTGTTAGTTTAAAAATTACTTTTAAAATGCCATAAAAAATGTAAATTAAAATGCATATTAAATTACTTAAAATGTCAAATAACTATAAATACTGTCGTTTCACTGACCAAATACCTAAGACGTATTAACAAACGAAAAAAATCTCTTAAAAACTATAATTTAAAAAAAAATATATTGTTTATATATATAAATATATATAAATAAAAATATACATAATATATATATACAGAGAGAGAGAGAGAGAGAGAGAGTTAGAGATACATAGATTTAGATATTACATTTTCATGTATAACCTAATTTATTGTACTATGCTAGTTCGTTTTTTATTAAATTAATGTTTATTTGTTACAACTTTTTAAATGTGTGCATATTGATATAATTATTTTTAAACTAGACTTTTGATAAAATCTGTTTAAAAACGACAAACGAACATTTATTTTTTATATTAAAAAAAAAAAAAATAACATCCTCTTTGTTACAATGATAACTCTTGAAAATGTAATTTGAATTTTAATTTTATATGTTCAAGTTTCTACATGCACATTTTAATCTTTAATTATCTATAACCTACCACGTCTTTATATTTAAACTAAGCCTCATTAAAATTGTTTAATTTCCCACGAAGCTCTCGACAACGGTAATGGCCCAGAATCGGTCTTTTCTGCACCAACATGACTTTCAGCTCTACACGCTGCCACGATAGTAGAGCAGGATGAAACCAAACTGGACTACGAGCCCATGAACAGTGATCCCGTCTACGCAATACATCCGACATGAAGCGAATCGTGTCCATGAAATGTTCAGAAACAGAAAAGAATATCATTTATAATAATTTATGAATTATACAGCAGCAAATGGAGGATTACACGTGATCATGCGACTTGCTGGTTTAAAGTATGTGTTTTTTAAATTTTTTAAAATGGATTTTACCCCTTACTACAACATCGGCTAGACTCTACGAGGGGGATGGTTTCAAGAATACACTCTCATTGGTTTTCTTATGCCTGAATTATTTTTATACCTTTAGCCCTTTCTTGGAAATAGTACCTTGTCTTCTTTTACTCTAACACATACACTATTGATAGCAACAGACAGCTTCACTGGACTGCACATCAACTGATACACAGACACAGTTTTCGTACAAAACACAACGATACCAGCACACAGCTACCCAAAGACTCATACAGACACACAAACAAAACTACACCAGTCCTGAATTAATTTTAACACACACTCTTACTTTTCATCTCAACACACCATTAAACTACCTAGCTTTGGAAGTGGTGTTACCCCCTGGAACAGTTCTTAGGCTTGATCATCAACATTTATATTTTTAGACTTATTGCACGTCTCTTTACCATTTGCCACAGCCAGTTTAATGTTGGATAATCCCGTGTCATATCGTGCACATATGCTCATTCCCAACGGGGAAACAGAAAAAAATCGTTTAATTAAAAGTGCTTCATTAAAGCTATTTTGTTCGTATCGTTCTTTATGATCGTTTATGTTCTTTGCTTTGAGTTCTTAGTTGATAAATTACTAAATTTAATTACGATAACATGAAACATTTATCGACATTTCGTATTTTTCACTTTTGTTTTAGCTACGTTATCTAGGGGTTACAATTACTTAACAAACCTATTATTTACAGAATGAAACACCTCTATATTAAATATACAAAGCTGAAAATCAACACTTTATCACTGCTTTCATTGCAAACCGAAACAACAACTAACACATCATTTCCCCTCATTTTCCAATCATATTGATACAGATACACATATACTCTACACCAAAAATTTTGTTCCATAACTAGTGTTCACGCCCGTAAATCTAGTTCACAACAACTGTAAAAAAGCACATGTTCCATTTTTTAAATAAATTAATATCCCCCAACTCCGATTGTGAAATCAGTGGCGTAGCTAGGGGAGAGGGGGTCCAAATTCAAAAGTCCCAAGGGGGTCCCCAAAAGAGTGTCCAAATTTAAAAAAAAAAAAATAAATAACGTCGAATGTCAAAATGCAGGGACCCCTAAAAAAGGCCAAGCCCCCGGGGCCGCTATATCCCTAGCTACGCCACTATGTGAAACACTGGTGTAAGTTCCTAGTACAATTATACGTGCATGCATTTGGGATGGCTACATAACTTGAGTCCTTCAGACAAAAATCAGATCAATTTTGAGAGTGCTAACAATTTAGCGATTTAATTTAATGATATATGTAGATAAAATTATGACATGTTCACATATGTAAAGGTTAAACGAGATGAATATTTAAAACATAACAGAGCCGGGTTTAGTGTAAAACAATCAAAATTTCAATTAGATAGACATTCGCAAGGATTGTTAGGACGCACTGCCGGTAACGGAGTCATTAAACTGGCTTAGAACAACTTGAAAGGTAGAAGTGTTATGCAAATAACTTCAAAGCCTTTTCTTTATTTTGTATACACTTTCTCTTTCTTACCTCAACCCGTCTTCTTCTTCTTCTATATCTTGAGGGCCCACGATCAATTTATTGATCATTTTGGCTCCTATGCATGTAGATGGGATTTGCAATGTTTCTGTTACTGGTGGTGATGAGGAAATTATGCACTAGGGGTTTGAAAGCTATATTACAACTATGGCAATGACTACTCACGGTCTCAGGTCAAACATCTAGACATTTTTGGTATCATAAAAAATCAAGTTGTCGTAAATGTGCACTGTACCGTTCGTAGGAAATAAAAGTGTGTTATTTGTGTGTATCTGTTGCTTTATTCTTTTTTTACATATTCCTAACAAAAATAAATAAATATGAGAGGAAAAAAAGTTATTTATTGATTCGTGTATTCCCTTGAGTGGTGGAATCGGTTTAATTAATATTGTGCTGTGCTTTTATGCCTGTCAAGACACGCGTGGTTAATTAGGTAGTTCACTATGAATATCAGGAATACTAAAAGTCACTTAACATTTTTACAGCATTGTTGATTATTTTTTTTAAAATAATTAACCATTTAACATTTTTCATGAACTTAAAACCCATCATTTGTTTATTATTTTTGAAATAACTTTAGTAAGCTTTAAGTTTTTTGTTTTTTTTTAATTTTAATTCTTAAACTGCTCGGAACATATAATTGCTTGTGGAATACGAGGAACATGAAAACAACTCCTTCAATCAATATTAAACGTGCAACAAGGAAGTTTAGGAATATCTTACACGGTGTTGAATTGTTTAAGATTTCGCTTTATGAATGGTCAAACTTTTTTTTTTTGGTCTATGTATTTATCACTTTTTATGATAAGTAATTTTTTTTTTTGGCTTAAGTACCACTCTCCTCGCAAACACACATCATTAACTTTTTTTTTCTCCTACTTTAATAAGGGCATGCAAAATAAAAATGGATTGACATCTCAATCTGTACAATTCATTAAAAGTAGTTACTTTTATAGCTTATTTTGATTGTTATCACGAGGTCAAAGACATTCAAAACCAACGTGTCAATCTGAAATATCGTTTTATGCTCTGACCCAAAGAGCTTTCATATATCACGAATATCTTGCGATTTGCAGAGGTTTTTTGAACAATATATCGGGGGGGGGGGGGGGTTTTTGCCGTTTTTTTGTTTTTTTTTACACTAATAAAATATAATGATACATTTTTCTGATATCAAACTATGGCAAAATTGGTTGGGTTTATTTTTGTTTTGTTTTTTATTATTATGATTATTATTTTTAAATTTTTTTTGCATAATGGCCAAAATAAAACATTGTAAAATATGCCTGTTTGACAAGCTATTCGTCTTTTTGTCGATTTTAACATTGTTACAGGATGCATCTTGAGTCTGAAGAGCTTGCCGTAGTTTTATGCAGGCGGAACAACCCCAAATTCATTAAGTGACTGAACACTAATACTGTGTACTCTTCTTTGCACTCACTACACACAAGTGTACACACGTCTCATAAAGTGTTGCTGTGTACGTGTGTATAGACATTATTTATACCAACTCCTTTCTTTGCCCCCCCCCCCCAAATTTCATGTGTTTGTACATGCTGAACGAAATCAAAGTCTATGTTTGTATTTAATAAATATATTTAGAGCAATGATGCCCTTAAACCAATGTACACGCCCCATTGTCATTAAGGAGATAGTGATACTTTTAAGTTAGCTTACTCGTAGTTAGAACTCTTCAGTTAATTATATTATATTGTGATATATAAGGAATGTATTCATTTACCTAGATCGCCAATAGGGCAACCTTGTTAGAATCTGTTTTGCTTGATCAAATGAACTTACATAGGCCAGTGTCATTCCTTGTATATTAATGCATACAATTTTAAAACGTTTCAAGAGTATATAACTAAACACTAATTGTAGGTAAACATACTGAAATGAGTTTGTACTGAAGATCAATCAGCTTCATTTGTTGCGCAAGTTTAGTTGGTGCATCTCCCCATTAAACGGGAAAGGAATTGCCGGAAAGTTGAAAACTGGATCTTTGTGGTATAAAGTATAAAAACATGTGATCAAATTCTTCCTGTAGCTTTGCCATGGCATCAATATAATTACTACTGAATAGTGTTCCCAAATCCATGAGTATTTTTCACGTTTGGAAATGGCAGAAGTTTCTCTAAGAACTATAACACAAGTTTTGTACCGAATACCCTGACATTATTATAGGCAACACTGACAAGCTTCCTATGATCTTGTAACTTATTATTGAGTATATTCGGCTCATGTGAAATTTTAACAAGAAAAGACAAGTCCGTGAGCCATTTGAGATCACTTAGATCAGTACCCCCCCCCCCAGCCACACCTAATCCTTCTTCATAAATGCTTAAAATACTAGAATGTGTTCAGACAGTAGGCAGAAGTACAAATTATTATTATTATTTTTTTTTTGTAATCGTAGTAAAGGGCTTCTTGACTAACGCGATTTTGAAATGGAGCCAAGCTGACAGACTCGGAAATTCCCTAACTCGTTAACAGTATGACAATTGCAATAGGGATTCTTTGATACTGGGTCAGATTACTACGATTTCAGAATTATGGCTGCGCATTACCCACTCACTTAAATTTTAAGCTTTTCACAAAACTGTACTTTGGCAATGTTTTTATCATAAAATGCCAAAAAAAAATATTTTTACTTCAGTTTTAAATGTATTTTTCCATTACAATCAACGTCCTAATTTATGCAAACATAATACAAATCAAAATTATACTAGTTTGTATGATTAGACTGACCCCGTCGTGGAGGGTCACATTATAGATATGAAAATGGGGAAAACTCGAAAGCCGAACTACACTTAACTTTGCTTTGATGTGGCTTCAAGCACAAAATATAGTTTTACGAGCCACAAATGGCCCGCGGGCCGTGAGTTTGATACCCCTGCTTTAGATTAAAATAAATAATTTTAAAAACTTCCTCTAAAACAAATAAAATTGAAAAAAAACACACACAAACAATGACCTTAGTGACTGCACAATATAAATCTTGCAAGCAACTAAAACCCACGCTTCTACTTAGTATTGTTTAAAATTTGGATAGTTCTAAAGCTGCTTTGTTAGAAAGGAAAACGACACATGCAATTCTTTTTAGTAAGCTAAGTAGTCCTTTCACATAAAGCAGCGGTTCTCAACCTGTGGGTCGCGACCCCTGTATTGTCCCCATATATAAACTGATAACATACTCTATAAATATGGAGCAGAAACCAAAAAAACAAAAAACAATTGTGACTTTGAGTAAACACAATGTTAGGAAAAGTATTAAAGGGTCACGGTAGTAGAAAAGGGGAGAGCCACTGATATAGAGGAGCTACGATACTCTAAGCACAAGAAAAAGAATGTGCTGTCTACTACACATGAAAACAATTAAGTCAAGGACCAGCATGAGTGAAGCATGATGTGGTAAATAAATTGGAAATATTAAGCACTATCACAAAAGCCAAAACGCAAAAAATGTGTGATGTTATTGATAGTCAAAATACAAACTAACAACATATATAAAAATAGACGATAATTGATACGATGGGAAGACATTAGCACATAAAATGAGACTCTTGCAACATAAATGACTTCAATCTTTTCCAAACTTTTATTGGTAAATCACCATTTCCATAGTTTACACCTCAACCCCATTATTTTTTATAATATGTATTTATGGTCACGACACCATTCGTGAAGCAGAATTAGTTTGTAAAAACTTTACTTTTTTGCTTTGCAGCATGATGCGTGAAACAAAGCAACAAAAAGAGCATTACGAAAGGCGAAATTTAAATAATAGTCAATGTTCTCGTTTGAGAAAGTTTAGCTGACAATGTCATTCAAGGGTTCCTACTCGTGAGCAATTTAAAGAAGCATCAATAGCTATCCCATCGTCTCACAATTCGGAAAGATGTCCTATTTATGTATGGCATTTAATTTGCATGCTCAGTGAAAGCGGAAACTCATTTGTGGTAGGTTTGCTTTTGCAAGTTTACGCATTCAAGTAATTTAGAAATCCTTGCTAAATAAATGAATAAAGAAAGCTACTACCAACTACCGACTACTCAAATGCTATTGGATGAATAACCGGGCATCCTCTTACAAAGGATTTTTGATTTCAGGTAAATATTGCATACGATTTTTGTATTTGATTTAAAGAGCTTTTAATCGACGAAAATGATACATTTTTTTCCGGAGAAAAAGGAAAGACGTTTACATTTTTGATCCGATCTAACACATGTAACTGGTCAACAAACGCTTTTGATTCAAATGTCAAACCACTATTTTCTATGCATCTTTCTCCCCTGAGACATTAAATTTTAGAAAGCATGCATGATAGATTACAACCATCGTTGGTAGCTCATAAATTCATTAAAAGGCTTTTACTGAATAAAAAATATTAAGTCTCCAACAATTCAAACTTATTTAAAATCCCTTGTAACATACCCCTATTCGTTGGGTTAGCTACGTTCACAACTACCTAACAGTTTGTGCAACAAAACCTTTGTCTGTGCTCTAGTTCTCGCTCGTCTTTGACTAATGTAACGCTCCTCTATCAGTTTTACCCAAACCATTCTTAGAAAATTACAAAAGGTTAAAAACTCAGCTGATAGGCTGATTCTAAAGGCAAAACACGTGATCAAGTCACACAACTACTTCATTCACTTTATCTGCTCCCTGTACAAGCACGGATTGACTACACACTCTCTGTTCAATGCCACAACTTTTTTTCTCGAATTCCTCCCTTTCCTATCTAACTAAACTTCTCTCTGTCTATTCACCTTTTCGACAGCTTCGCTCCTCCGAAGATACACGTGCTCTTTCTGACCCCAAGACTCCTACATAAACATATGGTGAAAGATCGTTCCAAACAATGGAATTCTCTTCCACTACACATTCGCAACATACCGACTATCACAGCCTTCAAAACAGAACTCAAAGCACATCTCTTTAAACTATACTACCCTGACTGATTCCCCTCCGCTGACCGATAAACTATCACGCTGGCTGCCGTCTATGGTTTGCATTGCAACATTTCTGGGGTGGGTGGGTGAATATACCTTTGTTTTTGTCTTTTGACTACTTGTTATTTTTTATTTCATTTATGTATTTTATTTTAATATCATGATTAGGTCTCTGTTGCTAATATTTTATGTACAGCGCGGTGAGCCCAGTCTTGGCTGGGGTACCAGCTGTACAAGGCCACTAATTATTATTATTATAAAACTACCACTACCAATAATAATAATAATAATGTAACATGAACTAATCATGAATGAGATTTTGTTATCATTCTTTTAGCCAAAAGAAGTCTTGGAACATTAATTGCTGTTAATTTTAATAATTTATTTTAAATTTATATTTTTATTGTGTTTTTTTTATTTGTAATGCAACTAATATCAATGCATTAGATTCGGTATCTTTTTGAATGTATTATTTTTTTAATTACATTTTTTTTCCAGCCTCAACAGTGTTTGACGGATAGTGAATTGCATGCTGTTTAAAAAGTATGAGAACCATTTAGCTTATTTTACAGGAAACGACAGCTTAGCGAAATGAAAGTGTCCAGAATAATAAAATGACCATTAAAAAAGGATGTGTTTAGTGTTGACGTGCATTCAGACAGTACTAAAGATTACCATTAAAGGATACATTTTAGCAGGTAGGCACAATAAATAAACAATTGAAACATAAAAAATCAAGTATTTCTGTCTTTTAAACACAATGATTTTTTGTGTGTGAATTGTTTCGTTTTCAAACAAACTTCACGATTTCCAAATTGTCGGAGAGTGTGTTGGAAGTTGGGTGGCGTTTAGTAATGATTATATAATTTTTTTTTCAAACATTTTGTTTTTGTTTTTCATGGTTGCGAATGTGAGAATTCTTCTTTATAATGCCAGTATACAACCTTAAACATCTCATTAGACATTCTGGTTATTTTACTCTCTAGAAATTTATACAGAACCAAGTTTTGACATATTTACATACCAGATAATTATCAGATGTCTTTCATAAAGTTTAGACATAAATTTAATAAGTATGTTACATAGGAAAACTTATAAATGTACAAAATATAAGTAATTTCATTTAAAAAATGTAATGTAATATCGCATGAAAATTTTCGATATGTTTAAAAAATTAAACATTTGAGACATTGATATTATAATACAATGCACAAGCCCATATTTTGACTAAAACTGGTTGGGTCTAAATCTCCAACTCTGTGATACTCTCTTCCCCAAACACATATGAATTGAAGGTGGCAATGCAAACTAAAAGCAGAACCAATACGTCTTCGGAAAACCCCTTGGTATGCCAAAGCCAACAATATATAGGTTGGCACGATATATCAGATTCGGAAAAAATGAAAGCGACTTATGGGAACATAATACACATATTTTTGACATCTTTAGCACTAACTAAACGAATCAGTATCAGATGTGAATAGAAAAAATATAATCAGACAGACTATTTAGGTTTAGATTTTAAGAAACTTTTACTGAATGTAAAATATGTAAAAAGGTTAATTTTTTTAAAAAGCATATAATCTAATTTTGATTAAAAATTATCATCAAAATGATGCCATCGTTTTGAAATTCAAACAAAGAACACAGCCCTTACATTGGTTAACCCCTAGGCACGAAGAGCCCCCTTTATGCATGCGACTGAACTATGTGATACTTGTAAAATAGTAAGCACCCCTCACATACAACACAATGAACTGTAGTTTCTTAAAATAGTAAAAATATATATATATTTTTTTTGACGTAATAAGATTTTAAAGACCAAATTTAACTTTTAGAACATGTTTTCTTAAAAAAAAAAATTCTCGAATGACAAAGCGATGACCGTTTAACAATTAAAATGAAACATTTTGTTATCTCTATGGTAGAGAACTATACAAATATTCATAATTTGCTCTCCTACATAAAGTGGGCTTTGTTGTACCCTGGGGATTAACGACGACTTATTGGATCTGCTTTTAGTTGGAATTGCTACCTTCAAATCATATGTGATATGGGAGGCAGTATCACAGAATTTGGGAATGAGACCCATAAAATATTAGTCAAAATATGGTCTAGTGCATTACTGTTTCACTTGTATCCGATTAAAATTGAAAAGGACTTAGCGAAGATGTTGTCTTTCAAACTTTTACGACTTTGGACCATTACGCCAAAAGAAAGTAATCTATAATATATTTTTAGCTGTAAATATTGAAAGTTTGATAACAAACAAACTTTTAAAATAATATCTCCTATTAAAATTGGTCTAAAAACACAAACAACTTTAATCGTTTCATTTAAATAAAATTGATTGATTGATTTCATATTTATATCTGTTGGTATCCATGCCACTTTAGCATGCTCAATGCACTATGGTTTTCCGAAATATATTTAAACAAAATTTTTTAAAATGTTTCTTGAATGATTTTTTATCATTAAAAATTCTCCTCAAAGATTGAGGCGAACTGTTCCATACTTTTGGCGCTATCGCTTCATACGAGTGCACTCCATAAGATTTTTTCTGTGTTAATCCACACTAGGAACTCTCGGTAAGTACTGTATAGAAGACCGAAGGCTCTTAAAGGATACCTGTTTATAAATCATTTTTTTTCAGATAATTCTGTGCTGAGCCGTCTATTCAGCTGTACCCCCACCCCAATAAATTTTTGCACACAAGTATGTAAATATTGTTTGTTTTTAATACATTGATATTAAATAAATAGGATTGCGATACGTATATGTACAAAGTTTTGCTTAGATGCATCAATTTACGTAGACATTAGCATTATAACCTAAGTCTGCTTGTATAGCTTTGACTATGTTAAGGAAAATACAATCAATAAGCTTCAACCCTCATATGGAATGGCCTAGAACCAACTAGAATAACTTCGGATAAATCTGATTTCATAGCATTTAAGATCAATAGAAATATAAAGTAGTATAATATGTGTAACAAAAGATGCTTTCGAGATATTTCCATCGCCATCAAATTAACCAATCCCTTCTGGGACTTTCACTGAAATCAAATTTGAGGTACATCTAAAAGAAATGTGCAATTCTTCCCTATACACATGCATCAGTATATGAACATCACATATATTTTTTTTACACTTTACTCTTTCCTTTACGAATTGTTTAAATTACAGCTTTAGGGATAAGTTGATTATTTCGAAACTTTCAAGACACTATCTGTAGGTCAGCAGGAATAGCCGTTTAAAGATGGTTTAAACCCACTGCTGTGTTTTCTCGTGATTTACCCATTCCCATGCACTAAAAATTACAAAGTCAGAGCTTTAGATAGTAGATATAAAGAGAGAAACTATATCTATTATTTTTGGTATATCTTTAAATAATAAGCTTACTGAGAAAAACATTTAAAAAAAAAAATGTTTAATGTTTCTAAACTTCTAAGAAATGAGGCCCGGGGGGGGGGGGTTTTATCATAGCAAAATAAATAGTTATTTGCTTTCAATTTTAGTTTTTTTTTAAAGCTAATAGGTATTTTCATCATAAATTTAAGCAGAGCAAAAATTAAATAATAAGCTTAATGAAAAAAACATTTAAAAAAAAAAAATGTTTAATGTTTCTAAACTTCTAAGAAATGAGGCCCGGGGGGGGGGTATTATCATAGCAAAATAAATAGTTATTTGCTTTCAATTTTAGTTTTTTTTTAAAGCTAATAGGTATTTTCATCATAAATGTAAGCAGAGCAAAAGGCTCAAGCCTGATTTTCAACGAGACATTTTATTTTACATGAATTCATTCACAAATAATGTAGTTGATGTAATATAATTAGACAAATTGGTAATAAATACACACAAACTTATAAGCATTAGGCGGGGTTAAAATATTGAATTTGATGCTGGTCTTAAGTAAGTTCTGATAAAAACAATGTTAAAAAAATAAATTAAAAATTAAATTCGGAACGTCAACTTCTACAAAGGTGTAATTAAAACCAGGATTATAATTCATCTCGGCAGAAACACTTTGAAATTTGATTCTAAACTAGTACAATTCTTTTTTATTCCGTAACTTTTCTTAAGCATATTTCATTACAATGCCATTTAAATAAGTAGCCAATTTATGTTTATATAATATATATAAATATATATATAAATATATTTATTTATATGTATATACATATATGTATATGATCTGGAGCTGTGTAGAAATTTTGGTTTGAAAATGTATATTTATGGCGATAGGAGCCTTTATATTGTTTACTACAAATAGATGTTAAAAGCCAAAGAACAAAATCAAAAATATTCTATTTTGATGAAAACTGTCGAGAACGGATTATATAAATAGTTTTTGGTGGTGTCATCTAGGGCAGTGGTCGCCCAACTCATTAGTAAAAAGAGCCAAACATCAGCAACAGGAGGATTTAAGCCAAATTTCTTTTCAAGAATCATTTTTTTTTTCTGATTTAAATGGTTGCTAAAGAGCCACATCCGGCTCCCGGGACGCGATATGCCAACCAGTGGTCTAGGCTATGACTCTTGAGGTCACAAGATACGACACTAGACTCAAAGTGCTTTTAATATAAATGTCTACACTTTATTATAATTCAACATTAGGCAGATGCTCATCATTACACTTACTGACACTACTCTTCTAACCAGAACAGTAAGTTCCACATAATAACTTTGCCATGTAACTACGTACTAAATAGACTGCTGCATTAAACTGTCTATTCTTTCACTCCCTGAGTCACTGCTTTTCTGACCATCTGCACACTACTAATGTTCTACCCCGCTTTAGTAACCCAACCCATTTTTCGGTATTCCTAGGCTTATAGTCCGGTCAAATTTTAGGCTAACTAGTATTTCTCATTTAATGGACACTATTGCAAAAACACAGTCTCAGGGATTCTAACACTTTGACACATACTTAGAAGGCATTATTATTGAACGGATTTGGGTTATTATTTTTTTATATTTTAGTGAGAATGGTTTCCGAAACAGCACTTTCAGTATTACATGTCATCTGCATCCTGTGTCTACACTTACTGGTGGACGGAAAAGGTAGGTTTAATTGGGGGGTGGGAATGTATATACTGTATATTTCAATTCAATAAACTTAATGTACACTAATTTCAGTCAATATTTACAAATCTTTCTCATATTTTAAAATCGGTTTGGGGTATCAATCGGTTAGAGGCAACATATTCAACACAATGCTTGACGTAATGGATGACCAGAGAATCTTGAGATATTGGGAATTAGATCTAATGACAATTTTTAGATCCAAGTATGTTGAAAATTGTTTATATATCGTGAGAGTTGTGTGTTAAAAAAAATATCTGTGTTTATCTTAATTTTTTTTACGAAAAATGAGTTTAAAAAATACCAGTTTACGGCTTACTTTTTCATTTTAGTAAACGCCCCATCATGCACGCACCCGAGGTCAAAACGCGTTGGAGAACTTTGTTTTAACTTCTATCTTTCTAATGTTACATGGTATCAGGCAAAGGTAAAACCACAATTTTTATTTTAAATAAAATTGCTTTTCATTACATCCTGTGAAGACGAATTAAAGTCATTTTCAAAAATTTACCTTAAATAAACAATTTTCAATTGTCAGTGTTTTAACCTGAACTTTATGCTGACTTATTTTATTTCCAGCCCGAATGTTTCCTTTATTTGTTTATCCGATTGATTATTAAATTTAAAGAACTTTGAGGGGCGAGGCTAGAGTTAAACTGTGAACAAAGACATAACATTAATCCCATATGGCGTCAAAGTGTTGTAATTCAAGATAAGTCTGTGTTACCAATTGACCCTGCTGGGGTGTTCCTGCTAGCATCGTTTGCATCTCCCCTGAACTTCCACTCTCTGATGATGAAAGGTCGCTACTTTCTAAGGGTCTCAAATTTATTTTCTGAAACTATCTTGTGACCGCTAGCAACTTCTTGCGGATTCCCATCGCTTCTTTCGTTCCTTGAGGCTTCAGTTTCACTTCGGTGGGTAAAGTACTGACCTCCCCAAAGGCAAGATTTTCATAGGGAACGCAAAACTAATTGGACACCACCATCCGATCAATCTAAAGCTGTAAACTTTTATATAAAGAGAACGGAACATGATATCAAAAAACCTCTCTTTACCTCGATTCCGGAAATCCAATAGGTCTAAAAGAGAATATCTGGCACTCTCAAAGCTGAGCAGTCGTAAAGATATCGTCACCCAACCAGCTGACAAGAGGGAGCTGTTGTTGTGAGGGGCAGATATCTCTACATCAAAGTGGCTCATAGTCAATTAGAAGACTGCCAGTTCAACAAAACTGAGGACCAACAACCCTATAACCAAACAAAACGACATGGTGAAAGAGACTATCAAGAAAATGATTGCAGAATCGGCAATCCGCAAATCGGCCTCTGCCCTACACACCTTCGATAGTGACCTCGGTAAGCCATGCTTCTACCTACTTCCCAAAATTTCATAAATATGGCAACCCTGGTAGACCCATTGTCTTATCATACTCTTGCCATACCGAACATATCCCGGAATTCCTTGATGGAGTTTTTCAACCCATCGTTGCCTCACTACCAACTCACATTAAGGACACCAATCATGCTTTACAAACCTATGAATCCATTATAATCCCTCCTGATAAGAAACATCATCTATTTCTTCTTGATGTATGTTCTCTATACACTTCCATCCGCGACACTGACAGTATCTTAGCTCTCAAATTCATTCTCGAGACTAGACCCCACCCATCTATACCCACCAACACCCTCCTCAGATTGGCTGAACTAGGCCTCAACCTCAATTAGTTTGAGTTTGGTGGCCAATTGTTCGACCAGATCATTGGTGTTGCTATGGGGACTAAAATGGGTCCCCGCTATGCTTTCATGTTCATGGGGCATTTCGAACACATGGTCGAAAGCAGCTATACTGGACGCCTCCCTGAATTCATAAAGAGGTACAGAGACGATAGTGTAAGAGAGACCCCTATTGAGAGGCGTTAACTAGACCTGTTCATATACTTAGAAGGATCCTTTCATACCTCCATTAAATTCACATCTCTTATCTCTGAGACTTCAATCAATTTTTTAGACATTACATTTACTCTTCAAAAATAAAAAAAAACTCTTGTCACCTCTGCTTACTTTAAGCCCACTGACAGCCACAGCTATCTACTTTACTCTTCATTTTACCCTAAATCCTGTAAAGACTCTAATCTTTTTCTCAATTACTTCGTCTGCGTTGACTTTGTAGGATGGATGAGGACTTTTGGGACAAAGCAATAGAAATGATACACTTTTTCCGGTATTGGTATTACCTGGAGACAGTACTTTCATCAGCCCTCCAAAGGGTTAAGAATATTACCCGTGCTGATGCCTTCAGGCCACGTCTGAGCGACAATGTTGACAGGACAAAGCTCATTATAACTTATCACGCTCACAATCTGATTGCTAAACGTGTTTCCTTAAACATCGATCTATACTACTCGCAGATACCGACACACGAGACATTTTCTCTTCCCTAACTCTCATTGTTTTTAGACGAGATATAAATCTGAGAGACCTCTTTGTGCGCAGTCTTATCAATGCTCCCCCCTCCCACTTTGGGACCAAGCCGTGTGAACGCAGCCGTTAGAAAACTTGCCATTTTTTTGTCCAGACTCAACACATACGTTTCCTTTAGGGCAGTTTTCAGATACGCGACATTTTCCTCTGTACAAGCCGCAACGTTATCTACGCCATTGTCTGCACCCGCTGTCAGATAACGTACATATGAGAGAATGGACCCCGTCTCTTCGACACGTGTAATATTAAACAAGATAAGCAGTTTCCCGTCTCAAAACATTTCAATAGAAGCGACCACCAGGGTAAGACGGACTTTTCAATAACTGCGATTGTGGCTAGCACGAACACACCCAGCCGGGTCAATTTGGAAAACAGGCTTATCCTGACTTGCAGCACTTTGATGCAACATGGGATTAATGTTATGTCTCTGTTTACAGCTTGACCCTAGCTCAGCCCCTCCACATTCTGACATATCACAGTGAAATTATTTCTCCACTTTTTTTTCGCTCTTCCCTATTGAACCTCTCACTCACTTACCTTCTGCCACATATCTTTGCTGCCCACGGATACTACTTCCCAGCTAAGTGTTATTTCTTATTCTTATTTTTTAAATTTATATCATGTTTTCTGTTGTTTTGGCAACCAGTAAATAATCCTTGAAGTAAAATCCCAGGCCATGTGGATTTCGTCCTCCGAAGCCCACTCCATCGTTACATTGTGAAGGACGGATGCCAGCAGCAAACTAACTTGATTGCTGTCTCTCCCCTCATTACCCATTGTTTAAATACCGTATTAATTTTTTAAATAATTATTTTTTAAATCAAGCAAAAAAAAAACCCAGAATATCTGGTCAACTTGACATTGGTCCTAGGACGCGTTTCTTTTTCATACCTGTTAGCTTTCAAGACAATTACCCAGCCTATATAGTTTTTTTATACAAATTTTAAAAATAAAGACTTTAACATTGCTAATATATCAAACTCGTAAAATTTTGACCAAAAAAAAAAAAAAAACTCTTTTTTTGTTGCAAGCATATTTGAAGACAATCTTCGGATTAAATTAAATATATACATATATAGGTTCATTCAAAATATGATATAAAAATAACCTTTCTATTGTCAGGAGTATAATAAAGGCTCTAACGCTTACACGTCGTTCAGAAGCAGGTAGAGAGATGGGGTGTGGGAGGGGGGGACATACTGAACATATTTTCTTACTAGCGTAATAATTTTTATACAATTATCAATGACAAAACATTATTTTTAACATTTATTTAGCCCTTTTGTAACTAGGTGTTCTCTTTTTTTTCTGGGCCACACTGTTTATTTTCATATCTATTAGACTGACATGATAATTATGAAAATATGCTATTTCTTCTTTGTGGAAATAAATTTCTCCAATACTTAGTTTTATTACCTAAAATAACACAACCAAATTGAAAGTTGAACAGGTGTTAATTTACTTAGATTAAAAAATGTATACATCATAAATTACAAAATTGAATTCATAAGAAAGAATGTATTTTATTTTCGAATAAAAATTAATTATTATATCCTTTAATTTCCTTTTCAAAACCATATTTCAAATGCATAGAAAAGTAAAATCAGGTGTGTCCTTAAGTCATTGTCATAAACATTGTAATGGATATCAGCAAACGTTAGGTCAACTTAAAATATTATATACTCTTCTTATAATTACTACTATTACAGAGCAACTGTGAAGTGGATGGAATGACACTTGCTTATGTTAGTTCTAGTCAGCAAATTAGAGAGATTTATCAAGATTATTTCCTACAAGGTCAAGGTAACGAAAATATATAGCTAAACATAAATTGAAATCTCAAATTTTATTATAGAACTAACAGCGGAAAGTAGTTTATATTTCTTTTAAATTAACTATATAAGCAATATTGCAGTGTCGGAAAATACATCTTAATGGCGTTGGCACGTTATCATTTTCTTAACCCCCTAAATTTGAAGAGTGGAAAAACTGGATATGTTTTTGTTTCAATTTTCTATCTTTCCAAAGGTACTGGTCTGGTTTTAGAATGTATACGTTTAATTTAGGATTTTCTAAAAATACAGTTCAGGAGTGTTTACAAGGGCGTGATATAATTTTCTATGAAAATAAGATGTTGGTCCACGTTGCGCTAAACAAAATTTATAGAAAACGTCGTGTAAATTTTAGTGAGATAAATAACATATTAAAACAACATAAAAAACAAGGCTTTTCCAATTTAAGAAAATTATTAAAATATTTTTCTTTGGGAAAAAAAAAGAATGTTTTACAATTTTCCAAAAGGCAGAGTCTACACGTCCGGCGACCGGACAAATGGTGCGGGAGATATTCTTCCGGCGGGCATGTCACATGCTCGCCGGATTACTAGTATGTGTTATTATTTTGGCAGACACATTATGTGACAAGAGGTCACCGGCAATTTTGTTTTTTAAGTCCGCTATTTTGGTTTACATATTTTATAAAGCTCTATCTCATAACCTTATTTATAATATGACCCCAAAATTATAAGACCAATACATGCCGGTCAAAAGATCTACTGTAATTTTTTATTTGAGTCTATTTATATAGGGCACATATAGTGTGCTCTTGGGGTAACCTACGTCGCACTCAATATTAAGATGTAGGGTTCATTTCCTTGTGAACTGTCGGCCTCCACGCCTTAATTATTTATCATCCTTACTATCACTTTTATACTTTCTCTCTCGCTCTCAGTATTTCTTCACCCCCCGTAAAGCATTACTTCCCATCCCCCTTAAAATCACATATTTCTTGATTTGAACTGTATACTTGTCCCCCACCATAATTCTCCGACTTAAATTTTATGATCGACTATCAGCGGTCACGTGTTACGGCAGTCATGTGACCTGGTTGCCGGACGAATATCTCCAGAATTATTCTTCCGGTCGCCGGACATGTAGACACTTTATATATATATATTCTAAATTTTACTCATGACCAGTGAAAAATGTTTCCTTTTTGTTGAGGGTCGTTAAAAGAGCTTTGATGCTGTCCATTATATCTTTGTTGTGCCAATAAACAAGTCTTTACAACTTAAATAGATATTTAATTTACGAACAAAGTTTTTGATATATAACCAAGGGAGATTTAATATATATTTATTGATAAAATAATAACATCCCATAGATAAGTATTAGGAATTGTAAATCAAAGAATCTAATTTTTTAAAGAATATAAAACAGTGGTTCTCAACCTTTGTAATGCCGCGGCCCCTTTTTACAATTCCTCATTTTGTGGCGACCCCAAACCTTAAAAATATTTTCGTTGATACTTCATAGCTGTAATTTTGCTTCTATCATCAATCTTAATGCAATATATGATATGCAGGATGTAGTTTCATTATTTCAATTTGAACATATTTAAAGCAAAGTGATTAATTACAAACAAAAACAAGAGGTAATTATATATTGTGAAATATTTATTTCAAATTACAAATAAATAGGATTTTGTCTTGAAGCATACTGTAGCATGGGTAACAGTTTAAATATAACAACAATAAACTATATTGATACATTTTGCGACAGTATGTCTAAAAAAGTCAACGTCAGTGCAAGAGGTTGAGATTGCTTCTTTCTTATAGATTAGAAATGTTCGTGGCATTCTTTGCAAGAGCACAGCGACGATTATCTTCCACTACAAGCCTACATTTAAACTTGATTATCAAAATGCTGGAAAAACCTGTTTCACAAAGATATGTGAGAAGTTCGACAACATGTAAATTTTATTTTCATGCAATTTTTTCTTCCGAAATCTGAAAATTCATTTGGAATTATCGCAACTTTTCAGAAAAATTGAAGAATGTTGCATTTGGTCCTTGCAAAGATAACTTAGCTCATTCAAGATGGCAAAGATGACGATTAAGTACGCTTTTCACGCAGTTCCATTTTATCACTAAAAGTGCTTTTAACTGCAGTCTTGCTTTCTGATTGAAAAATCGTCATGAGTTTATCACGAAGCTCAAAAGCATGTTTTAAAACGTTCCCATTTCACTTCAGTGTGAAATAGGAGAGCATTGTCCGGCGCATCAACTTGTTACACAGTTGCGAAACCAGTCGACTGTTAAAAGTTCTTGCCTTCAAAAAATTGATAGAACTTATGACACTTTTCGTTACTTCCTGTATTTAACATGGCAGTGTCTTCGTTGCTAATATTTGTCGATGAATCAATCAGTGATTTCCGATGACTTTTGGTGACTCATTCAGTACTAAACTTTGTATTCCAGATCGACATCCTAGTGTAGCTGAGGCACCATTTGTGCAAACACCAAAAAAAATTTTCCCAAAAGATCTTATGAGAGATATCTTAGAATAGCTAGAGATCCATCTGTGCAAAAACCACACACCTTTTCCCAAGAGATTTTATTATCTTTCAGAAAAAAAAAAACTGTGTCTAATATATCACGCGCAGTATTTGCTGTTTTTTTCAAGAGGTTTGCAAAAAGAAAATCATCTTTAAAGTCACCATCATTAATATACCTCACGTAAACTAGTAATTGGGAACAGTTTGCAACGTCTGTAGATTCATCAAGCTGAATACTAAATATTGAGAGTGGAGCAGATTTAATTTCCTGGATTACCTGATAAAGATAAGTCAACAGTCATGTCATCTATTCTTCCGCGGACATGGTCGTTAGATAAGGAAATTGCACTCAATTTCGTAAAAATATTCGTCTCCGATCATAACGTGAACAATGTCTTTGGCCGCTGGAAACAGTACATCCTCAGCAATTGTTTGAGATTTCAAAGCTCTTGCGATATTGAGTGCCACCAAATATGAAGCTTAAACTGCTGCTACGTTTTGTTGTGGTACTTGCCACAACTGTCAGGTCTGGCTTTGTGGGGTCCATCGGCTTTACTCTAAAATGCTTGGTATCCTTGCCGGCAAAGCTCGGATGGTTGTATCAAAATGCAGTTTTAGCTTGTTCGGCTTCATAGATATTCGGCTGATAGAGTTTGAGAGCAAATAAAACATTGCCGTTGAAAATCATGAAAACAGAGATACATTTATACGAGCATACTTTTTATTTTGCGTTTTATTTTATTTATTTTATCACTATTTTCAGGCAATCATCATTTATCAGATTCAATTTTTGAGAGAGACGTAACTTAGTATGACAGCATGTTGAGCTTACTCTCATACAGGCTCTATAGTACTGTTTGCAGGCGAAGGCTACTAAATTATATCCTAAATCGATATTTATTTTTACCTTTAAAATTTAATTTTAAGCTTATCTTAGATAACAATATTAAAATTTATTGTTCGTTGTAATTTCAGCATCGGACATTTGACCTATATTATTAAAAATGTATTTACAGTTTCCTTACTTTCCATTGGTTAAATAAGCCTATCACGTAATACCTACGGAGGTCTCTTTGAATTTTTGTCTTTTACATTTTGAATGGACAAGTCTGATTCTTCCAAAGTATGCCCTATTTATAATCCGCGATTACTCGTTAATGAGCTGATATGTGCAGTAGTTTTCACAGTCGGTTTAAGCTTTATTAAGGGGTGAATGGTTCAAGGGGAATGATGTGTCCGTTTTTTAGCGTAAACAAATTTATCGGTTAGGCCATCGGCATGTGAAATGTGTGTTTTCAAAAGGGTCTTAGGTGACCCCCGTGAAAGGGTCCCTCGATTCCCAAAGGGGTTGCGACACACAGGTTGAGAACCGCTGATATTAAAGGTAAAAGAATATAGTAAAAAAAGGTAGGTGGAAGCCTGAATCAAAAGACGGGACAGCAAGATACCAAAGTTTCGGCTAAGAGCCTTACTTAGCAGACAGGACTAATGCAATTACGACAAAAAATAGAGCATTTTTAGAAATATTAAGCGAACGCTTTTTTTTTTTTTTCCGGAAATTTTATTTTTAAAAAAAAAAGGACTAAAAGAATTGAAAGAATATGTTTCCGTACTGGTAAAAATAAGGTTTTAAAT
>CAXITT010000498.1:473800-500943 GCA_964033795.1 Lymnaea stagnalis
TATATATATATATATATAAATATATTTATATACACATATAAAAATACATTTGAAAAATTGCAATTAAAAATTATGTTTTCCATTTTAGGATAGCAAATGTACTCTTAATAACTACAATTTAATGTATCTTATCAACACATTGAATTTGGTACAAAATATATGTAAACGTTATACACCAATTTAAATGTTAAAATTATTAGCTCACTCTTTTGTCCCAAGGAACTCCTGAATGTCCCGTCAATATTACGATCCTTGAAGTGTCCAAAGACCACGTTTCACTCTCCTGGGAACCTGGAGAAAAAGATAAGCTTCATAGAACATATAAAATTCTGGTTCACAACGTGTCTGTATTTGAGAACATATCCCTAGAAGGTGTTTCCGTGGGAACAGTTTACACAAACAATTATACCATTGTAATGTACACAGTTAGTAATTTATCTGAACTGACACAATACACATTTTCTATCGACGTGGAAAACAACTTTGGAATCAAGAAATGTAGAGATAACTTTATTCAAGTGACAACTACTTCAGGTGGGAAATTAACACAAAATATATTAATTTTAAAGTGTGTATACTTTAAAATTTAGTTCTACGAATCTAGCATTATGATTTAAGTTTGAATGAATTATAATAAACTTTAAATATTAGTAGAGCTTCCATTTTTTTTGCCTGACGGAATTTTATTGAAGTTTAATAAAATATAAATATATATAAATATATAACCTTATTGGTAACCAAAGTTTAATCTAATATCGTATCATGTATCCAGTGTTGAAGATAATTTCGTAATATTTGACTTTTATGTTTATTATAAAAAATACACAATATGTTATGTTCTTTATTAAGATGCACGTTTTTTTATTAAACGCTTTAAAATAACTAATTGAATTTCTATTATGACATATATTAGAACAAGGCATTACCATTAATAAAATCATTGATTGAATTTATCGTTAGTTTAAATGTCGATTTATAGTTTGAAAAATTTAATAATTACATTTAAGGCATACAAAAGGATGTTGTCTGTAGACTTTTAATTTTATTAGTTTACCCTTATAGCATTAAACAACAAATAGTTTGTAATTTTATTTGATTTAAAAGTAATTATTGAAAGTCATGAAAACTAAAACACACACGCTTACACACACGCAATTATATAAATTTATTAAAAAATATGTATCTATAAAAGTGGAATAATGTACAAAGTTTTACAACTAAAATGTAATATTTATGTAAAATAACACAAAAATGTTTTTAAAAAGTCAGCTTAATGTAAAATAACAGAGCTAAGTCATCAGTCAAACTGATTTGCAAATAAAGTTAATTGAAAGACATTTTCTCCCAGGTTTACAAAAACGTTCTTTTCCTGCTTGGTTGATATTTTTATTAATTTTCATCCCTCTTGTGTTGGCCACTGGTGTTGCTGGATTTTTTGTTTACAAGAGAAAAGGTTAGTGATAAAAGGTTTGCACCATTATTATTATTTTTTTTTTACATATTTTTTTAGCAAGGGTGTTATTTACTTGCAAGTTTTAATTAAAAAAGTTTTAAAAGCTAATTTTTTTTTAAAAAAGCACATACATTTATGTTTTAAAAGTTTTGAAAAAAAAGAACAATCTTATGTTGATCATAATTACAATGCTGTCATTGAACTTCATAAAAAAGTAAAATATCTAGTTAACTATATAAATTAGGTAGACTACTATATGTAAATCCAAATATATACAATCCCCTAATTCACACTATGATTTTAAAGATTTTTTTTTTTTTTTTGGTCTATTTATTTTTCCCTACAGCCAACAGGGCTGAAGCACTTCAAATGGAGACTTTTCCAGCTTCTTTTGAAAAATCCGATCACGACAGTATTTATCACTCTGTGGAAGAGGCTGCTGTGGCAATGATCAGAGACATTGACGATGGACACGGTTATGATCTGACAATAGATGACCCAGACCTCGAGGTTTTCAAGTCAAACCTTTTTAAACGTGAAAGCATTGCACCTCTTCCTCCGCCAAGATCATCAGAGAAGAACAAATTGATCAGCATATGCTCAGATGTGTCTCAGTATGATGTTTGTGGTGCGCATGACATTGACCAGCCTTACATGAAAATCGATAATTCAACTAGCCAGAATATCGCAAGCCTTAGGGAAGAAGATAATAACCTTATAGAAAATGATGTTGTTCTTATAAGCGTGAACAAAGGAGACAATAATTCATTACATACATCATTTGGAAATCTAAATAAAATCCCAGAAAGCGCTGGAATAAATAGTTCCTCAAACACATTTATTGAATTTAAAAACAATACAAATGAGAATAGCTCAACACCCATAGCACAAAAGGAACATCAGTACTCTAGTCATGACATGAAATTCAAAACTGAAAACGAGGAATCAGTAAAGACTCTCAAAGCTAAAGATTCCTTTACACGCGAGCCACACAGTGAAAACACTAGCCAGGAACTAGACAGTAAAATTGTGGGCAATTCAACTAAAATTTTGAAAGAAAACAAAACGCCACAAGCAAATGACAAAGACATTGATTGCAAGAAAAATGAAAACAGCAAGTCGTTGACGCGTGATTTGGCAGACACTGAATCATATCAAGGGTGTTACAGCTCGCCGTTAATACGAAGTGATGCTCATATTTATGCTCCTTTATCTTGCATTGACAGCAGAATAATTTTAATGCTAAAAGAACAAGAACACAATGCACACGACGAGCAGAGAGACGAACATGCAAATGATCTAACAGATACACAAAAAGTTGTCTTTGATTTTAAAAAAGAAATCAATGAAATTGAAAAATCTAGAGTACCGAATATTGAATTGACGGATCAAGCTGACAATGCTGACAATTCATTGTATATCCCGCCCATGTTAAATAATTTCGTTATTGAAAAAGACTTTGCTATGAGAGACGACGACTCTAATAAAAGAAAAGCCGTCGCAGGTTTACAATGTATCGCAATGGGTTTGGCAGGGGATATAGTTTCATCAAATAATAGGAAAGTTGAAGACAATGAGTACATAACACCATTAGATTCTGAAACATATCCTATGATGTTCAATGGAGACGAAATAGGGACAAAACTAGAAGATATTAATAAGGAGAACAGGTATCTTAAATTCGATGGTGCACAGTGTGAGGATGACATACAATTGAAACCAGGATGTGAAAACAAGGAAGAGTACTTGACATGGGACGGTGGGGATGTCAGCTGTGACAAAGATGTTCTGAATAAATACATACCTATATTTTCTTCGAGTAGCAGACAAGTTGTTTTGGATGAGAACTCAAGAAAAGCTGAACCGGCAGCAAATCAATGTGTTGACAATTTCAAGGTTGGTAACTCTGAAATTCAAGAGGACGTTCTTGTTTATTGGACATCTGATGGCACTAAAAAAAAGACTTTTGGTGTAGCCAAACAACTGTCGCCCGATGAATGTAGTGCACCTAATGACTATCTAAAGAATTATTGAATTGTAAATTAAATGCCAAAACAGATAAATGAAATAATTTACTTTATAACTATAAAAAAGACCTTGCCAATGTCCAGGTAAAAAAAAAATATTGATAATTAGAAATATGTCTATGTTTATCGCTAATTAATAGATAAATGCTTTTATTATTTAAATGTAAATGTATCAAAATCGAAAAAAGGCGTACAAAATATATGTTAGTTAGTCCGACCTGCAGAAAGAACAATCTGGCAACAGTTAAGTGTTCAGAATCTTAGATGTAATTATACTTATATTGGAGGTCGACAGACATATTAAGTTTGCATGTGAATCATATCTATTAGAATGAGATAGGCTGACCATATAATGTGACATTTTTTGTTGATAGATTTTACTCTTTACTACAATATCGGCTAGACTCTACGATGGGGTCGAAAATCCATTGTCATCGGTTTGCAATGGACTGTGATTGTGCACAACCTTGACTGGAATACTTTTTCATTTTTAATTGTGTTATATTTTTATTTCATGGTACAGTTAGACATGTTTTGCCATATGATGTCGTAAATTAAATTTATTTATCATGTATGATAACTTAAATAGATAAAATGATATTTAATTGCATTTTCTCTGATGTCTATTAAGTATTTCTTCAATAATACACAATTTTATAATTTAAAAAAACAAAAAAATTCTTATAACCGAATTTTTTTAGCCCTTTCTTGGAAATATTACCTCGTCTTCTTTCACGCTGACACATACATTTTTTATAGCAAAAGACATCTACACTGTGCTGAACATCAACTGATACACAGATAAAGTTTTTTGTACAAAACACAACGATACCAACACACAGCAACCGAAAGACCCATAAAGACATACACACAAAGCTACCCCAGTCCTGACTTTCATTTAACACACACCCATACTTTTTCATATCAACACACCACTAACTACCTAGCTTTGGAAGTGGTGTTACCCCCTAGAACAGTTCTTAGGGATGAGCATCAACATTTATATTTTTAGACTTATTGAACGTTCTTTACCTCAGCCAGGGTAATGTTGGATGATCACGTGACATATCTTGTTCTGCTCATTCCCAACGGGAAACAGTAAAAATGGTTTACTTAAAAATCTTAGCTTCATCAAAGCTATTTTTTTCTCATTGTACTTTATGATCGTTTGTGTTCATAGTTGATAAATTACTAAATTTAATTAAGATAACATGAAATATTTATCGACATTTCGTATTTTTCACTTTTGTTATGAAATTGGGAAAAGGCGGTTGTGTAGCTTCGTTATCTAGGGGTTACAATTATTTAACAAACCTATGATTTACGGAATAAAATAACGCTATATTAAATATACAACGCCGAAAATCTAACACTCCATATATGCTTTCATTGCAAACCGTAACAACAACTAACACGTCATTTCCCCTTACGAAATACGCCACAAAATCCCAGCATATTGATACAGATACACATATACTCTACACCAAAAAAAAATGTTTCATACCTAAAATTCACGCCCCTAATTCTAGTTCACAACAACTGTAAAAAACTACAACACATGTTTCATTTTTCAAAATTCCCTGTCACGTCACCAAATGGCGTGCACATATTTTTAATGACAGAAAAGCCAGAGAAAAGAAGGTTGAAGTGAGATCATCGTCAAAATACCTGCCTTGCAGTTGTAAAACTGATGTGAGTTAATCATCAACTTACTTGAATTGCAGCAGTAAAACTGATGTGAGATGATCAACAAGTTACTTGCAATGCAGCGGTAAAAGTGATGTGAGATGATCGTCAAATTATTTGTATTCCAGCTGTAAAAAGTTTGCAAGATGTAAAATTAAATACTATTTTGTTTAAATAAAAATGAAATTTGCTAGAAGTTTAAAAGTGTGCCAATTGTTTTTCCGCATTGTGAATCTTTAGTGCTCCATCTACTCATGTAGGAGTAGTTGTTAAATTTATTTATATTGATCATGTATGAAAGAAAAAAGAATTTGTGGTCCCAGCCCTAAACGGAATTTTATAAAAACTTCATTACACCTTAAGAGTTCCTTCTGTATCATGATGGATATATGTGCCAAGTTTGATGAGGATCCATTAATCCATGTAAAAGCCTTCCTGGAACAAACAGACCCATAAACATACACACCCACAAACTTTCACTTTTATATATATAATATCTATATGACTACCAAATATACCAGGCGTGGCCCGGGATTGCATTAGGACCCAACCCTCGTGGATCCCCGATCCAAGTGGGCCCTGAATCCCATTGTGACACTAATCCCACGCAGTCCAGTTTCCCTTTGTGATCACGAACCTGGTGGATACATTCAAAGTTGGGATCCTGATTCCGTTGGGATCCCGTTTTCAAGTGCGGTCCTGATCCAATTGGGATAAAGATTATAATGGGATCCTGAGCACTTTTGTTTTCATTCCGAATAAAGATAATGACTCAGTGAAACTGAGAGACATGTAAACTACTGGACCCTATAGAAATGAATAGAACTAACTAACATTTTAATATTCCCCTAGATCCCCCTATATATAACCTTGGAACAATTTAAAACTTTCTGGAACATTCTAGATTAAATTTAATAACATACTCGAAAAATGTGCAAAATCTACTTATATGATCATTTTTTCGAATACCATAAAATCTTGAACAAATGACATAATTATAATCCTTTTCTTTTAAGTTAACCAAGGGCCCCGAGGGGCCTCTTCCATAACGGTACAGATTTAGTTATGCCTGAGATAGTAGGCCCTATAAAAAGTAGACGGATAAACAATAATCAATCTGTTAGCTGAGTGGGAGATAAGCTGGGACATGGAATTTCACCCGGCCAAGTGCCAGACACTATCAGTCTCTAGAAGTTGTACTCCTCTACACTACCAATACGAAATGCACGGCCATATACTTGAGCAAGTTTCCTCCGTAAAGTACATGGGTGTTACCATTCAAAGAGAGGTCCGCAGGGACGAGCATATTAACAATGTATGTAACCAAGCAAAATAGACCCTAGGGTTCTTAAAGCGAAATCTAAAGATTGGCAACTCCTGTGTGAAAGAAAGAGCATATAAAGCCTTTATCCGTCCGATTTTAGATTATGCATCTTCAGTCTGGGACCCATTTACCCAGAAGAGCATTGACAGGTTGGAGGCGGTCCAGCGACGAGCAGCACGCTTTGTCCTAAACCGCTACAGGAATACCTCTAGTGTTGGCAGCATGCTAGAAACACTAGTCTGGTCACCATTGGAGAAACGACGACGACAATCCAGGCTCTCCATGATGTACAAGATAGATAATGGGATGGTCCACTGTTCCAGTATTAAACAGAAACTCGTCCCTCTCCCCCATAGAAAGCGACGAGGTCATGACAGGCAATTCAGGCTCCTACCAGCAAGAAGCCAGTATAGGAGCTGCTCATTCCTGCCCAAGACAATCAGGGACTGGAACAATCTTTCAAAAGGAACGGTTGAGGCGACACATTTGTGTCTATTGCCTCCAGCCTTCAAACCCCTAGTGCATGATTTCCTCATCAACACCAGTAACAGAAACATTGCAAATCCCATCTACATGCATAGGAGCAAAAATAATAAATACATTGATCGTGGGCCCTTAAGATATAGAAGAAGAATAAAGTTAGAATTTAAAATTTGTCCCATTAAAATCTACTTAATAATGCCTAAAATATAGCATTTTTAAAATTATCGAACATTCTTTGAAAATTTTACATTGGATATTCTTAGTTTCAAATGCACCGATATTTCAATACTGACAATGAAGGGTATTGCTACCACGCTAGACATATATCCATCAATTCACAGAGAAGATATAGTGTTGTTTAATCCTGTTGATATTTATATAAGGGTATCTTATTAAAGAAAAAAAGAAACGGGAGCCCTGGCTGGAGGGGTATAGATATTATTAGTTCAGAACCCTTTGGTAATTAAATATGGATAATTAAGTGTGTGTGTAATAAGTTTGGTCAAGGTGCATCAAGTAGTATAAAGCCTATTGATATTTATATAGCCAATATAAGAAAAAAAAAAATAAAGGGGCCCCCGGCCCCAGAACGATGGTCAGTAACCTTCTGGTTTTTAGTATGGATAATCAATTGTATTTGTACTAAGTTTGGTCAAGATCCATCTATAGATGTAGGAGTATTTGTTATTCATTTTATTTATTAAGCTCATTTTAGAAAAAAAAAAACGGTTTCGGGGCCCCCAGCACCAAATTGAATGTTATAAAGTTTCATAAACTACTTAAGAGTTACTTCTGGATCATGACGGATACATATGCCTAGTTTTGTCAAGATCCATCATTCCATGTAAAACCCTGGTAGAATATACAGACCCACAAACAAAAAACCCACAAACTTTCACTTATATAATATATATATATTTCCAGCGTTGCTGTAGTGGCTTAGTGCTTTCTAATTATGAATAACTACTGTTATGAAAGCATGAGGCAGGTCCGATAGTTTTCATCACTATGTATATTTTATTCGCAAAAATCACAACTGCCAATACGAAATAAATCACCAAGGTAGAATAACAAAATCGTTATGATCTCATACCAATAACATACTTTATAACGCACACAGAAGGAAGATAGCTATTCCTAAGCTATAAGATATATTTTAATAATTGCTAGAGTGAGCATTCATAATCCAAAATCATCTTGACCTTTCGAAACTCTCTTCATGTCTCTCCCTGCGAATGGCAGTCCAAAATCAACGTTGACACTAACATAAAATATGAAAAAAAAAACACATTTATGTAATTATGGGACTGTTACAATGCTTAACAAAATAGTTTGCTTTTACGATTAGTTACAAATACGTCCCTAAAGTATTAACTTTACTTTAAAGAAGAAAATAAAATGAAGTTTGTTTAGACGTAACACAACATCATGGACTGTTGTGATTTCTAGCTTAATAAAATTTTCTTTGGAATTTGATTTTATTTTGATTTAAAATTTTATCAAGACCGTCGGAATCATAATTTTCGTTATCTTTGTAATGCAAACTTAAATATTAAAAAAAAATAAAATAATACAATTCAATATTTCGTTGTCTACATAAATATATTCCCTATTTAAGCGTTTTGAGTCTTTATTCCAATCAACAATGTATGTAGCATTAATACTAAAGTTAACGTCTACAGCAATGGCATGGAATTGTTTTACACTGCACCAATTGCACTCGCAACTTATTGCAACAAAAATAGAACAGAGTTTAACCCTCAGTGTGGAAGAGATCCACCATATAAATTTATTATTTTTTATTGTTTGCGTAAACTCATTATTTCCTTTTGCTATAAAATCACAATTTAACCAGCTGTGATAATGACCTAAAATTATTTCGGATAGGGTGTTTTCTTGAGATTTTAATTTTTAATTTCCTGTTTTAAATGTACTTTTTTTTTAAACATACACGTCTTCACAATGTTAAATTTCTACGTGACTGTTTGTCTGGCTTAAATATCATTTTACTAATCGTAAACTGACCGGCCATCTTAATTTTACTCTTAGACACATTTTATATGCACACATTTGCATTCGCTGTTTTTATTGTCTTCGTGGTTTCAGCCGGACTTGTAACAACAAGAGTATGCACTTAGGAGATAGTCAAGACCGGGCCGACCATTGATGGTACTGCCTTTCACACACACAAAACACAAGAGATTTATATTGCTTGAAGTGCTTTGAAAACGAGGTCTCCTACAGTTCCTACGCACGGGAAATGGACTACTTTACATCAACATCTCCGTTGCAGTGGATGGTTTTGTTTGTATTTAGGAAGATGATTAAGATTCTTAAAATCGGCTCTCTAGGCCTTGTGTTATTCTGGACTACATTATAAACTTTTAATACGGAATGATAATAAATATTAAACAACGATATTTGCCAATAGAAGTCAACGTCGATGAGTGAAACAAGACACTGTAAATCAGGGGTCTCAAACTTAAACCATATGAGGGCCGCAGGAGGTAGAGTGAGTGAGACTGGGCCACATCAAAATAAAATTAAAAGGCATTAAACATTTAATAATGTACAACTGTTTCTATCTAATCAACCTTTAATAATAATAAATAAAAACATTAAGGGTTCTCAAGAACTAGGCTTCGATTTCTTCCTCCTACTCCTTTTTGCCAGAGAGACCTGGTAGCGCTTCATCTTGCACAGCTGATTAACATTTGTAATGAGTGAGGAAGTAACTGAGAACCTCAGCATAGCTTGAAGATGCTCGTCGGTAAGTAGGGCCCTGAACTTTGACTAATTAATTTCATAGTGGGAAAATAAATTTTCAAAAAGATAGTTACTCCCAAAAAGGCATTTGACCCACATGAGCACCCTGAAAACCTCAGTGAAAGTGGAGAGCAATGCTGTCATAAATTTTCCATGCTTGTCCGTTTCTCCATTCACTCCCAGAACTTAGAATTGTACTGAAGATCAATCAGCTCCATTTATAGCTAAAGTTTGGTGGGCGCATCTTCGACATTTTAGTTCAGTTTTAAAGGGATTGCCAGAAAGTTGAAAACTGGCTCTTTGTGTTTTAAAGTCTAAAAAAAATGTGATCAAATTCTTTCTGTAGCTTTGCCATGCCATCAATATTAATTACTACTGAATGGTGTTCCCAAATTCATGAGTATGTTTCACGTTGGGAAATGGCAGAAGTTTCTCTAAGAACCATAACACAATTTTTGTACCAAATGCCCTGACATTACTATAGGCAACACTGAGAAGCTTCGTGTGATCTTGTAACTTATTATTCAGTACATTCGGCTCATGTGAAATGTTAACAAGAAAAGACAAGTCCATGAGCCATTTGAGATCACTTAGTTCAGGACCCCCAGCCACCCCTAATCCTTCTTCACAAAGGCTTAAAATACTAAAATGTGTTCAGACAGTAAGCAGAAGTAGACAATATGTCTGAATTATTGATCCGAAAGAAGTTGCTATTGTAGGGAGAATGATATTTTTGTTTTTTAATCGTAGAAAAAGACTTTTTGACTAACTCTAATTTGAAATAGAACCAAGCTGACAGGCTCGGACTTTTCCCTAACTCCTTAACAGTAGGGATAAGTTCAATAGAGATTCTTTGATACTGTGTCAGATTACTACGATTTACACAATTATGGCTTCGCATTACACACTAACTTAAATTTTAAACTTGTCTCAAAACTGCACTTTGGCAAAAATTTTCTCATAAAATGACCAAAAAACAACAACTTTTAGTTCAGTTTTAAAGGGAATTTTTCATTACAATCAACGTCCAAATCTATGCAAACATAATACAAATCAAAATTAGACTTTTTAGTATAATCAGACTAAACCCGTCGTGGAGGGTCACATTAAAGATATGAAAATGGGGAAAACTCGAGGGCCGCATTAAACTTAACTTTGCTGTCATGTGGCTGGCTGCAAAATATCGTTTTACGGGCCGCAAGTAGCCCGCGGTCCGTGAGTTTGAGTATACTGCTGTATATTAAAATGAATAACTGTTAAAACATCCTCTAAGGCAAATAAATTTTTTTAAAAATACACACACGCAAACAATGACCTTAGTGACTGCACAATACAAAGCTTGCAAGCAACTGAAACTCACGTTTCTACTTTGTATTGTTTAAAATCTGTATAGTTCAAAAGCGGCTTTGTTAGAAAGGATGACGACACATGCAATTCATTTTAGTAAGCTAAGTAGTCCTTTCACATAATGTTGCGGTTCTCAACCTGAGGGTCGTAACCCCTCTATTTTCCCCTTATACAAACTGATAACATACTTTACAAATATGAAGTAGAAACCAACAAAACAAAACAATTCTGACTTGGAGTAACCACAACGTTAGGAAAGGTATTAAAGGGTCGCGTTAGTAGAAAAAGGAAGAACAACAGACAAAGAGGAGTTATGATACTCTAAGCACAAGAAAAAATGTGCTGTCAAGGACCAGCGTGTGTGAAACATAATATGGCAAATAATTGGGAAATCTTAAGCCCTTTAACAATAGCGAAAACGAAAAAAGTATTTGATGTTATTGATAATCAAAATACAAGCTAGCAACATATATAAAAATAGACGCTATTGATAAGATGGGAAGACGCAAACCTACAAAATGCGACTCTTGTAACATAAATGGCTTCAATCTTCCCAAACTTTGGTTGGTAAATCACTAGTTCCATAGTTTATACCTCAACCCCATTATTGTGAATGATATGTATTTATGGTCACGACACCTTTCGTGGAGCAGGATTAGTTTGTAAACACTACACCTTTTTGCTTTGCAGCATGATGCGCGAAACAAAGCAACAAAAAGAGCATTACGAAAAGAGAAATTTAAATAATAGTCACTGTTCTCTTTTGAGAAAGTTTAGCTCACAATTTCAATCAAGGTTTCCACCTCGTAAGCAATTTAAAGAAGCATCAATAGCTATCCCATCGTCTCACAATTTGGAAAGATGTCATATTTATGTATAGCATTTAATCGGCATGCTCAGTGAAAGTGGAAAATCATTTGTGGTACGTTTGCTTTTGCAAGTTTACGTATAACAAGTAATTTAGAAATCCTTGCTAAATAAATGAATAAAGAAAGCTACTACCACCAACCGACTACTCTATGATATTGGATGAATAACCGAGGCGTCATATACTCTTACAATGTTTTTTTTATTTCAGATAGATATTGCAAACGATTTTTGTATTTGATTTAAAAAGCTTTTAATCCACGAAAATTATAGTTTTTCCGGAGAAAAAGGAAAGACATTTCAATTGTTGATCCGATCTAACAAATGTAACTGGTCAACAAACGCATTTGATTCAAAAGTCAAACCACAATTTTTCTATGCTTCTTTCTCCCCTGAGTCATTAAATTTTAGCAAGCATGCATGATAGATCACAAGTATCGTTGATAACTCATTAAATTCATTAAGTCTTTTACCGAATAAAGCAATATTAAATCTCCAACAATTCAAACGTACTTAAAATACCTTGTTACATACCCCTATTCATTTGATCAGCTACGTCCGCCAATACCTCACAGTTTGTGCAACAAAACCGTTGCCCGTGCTCTAGTTATATCTTGTGTTGACTAATGTTACGCTCTTCTATCACTTTTACGAAAACACTTCTTAGAAAAGTACAAAAAGTTTAAAAACTAAGCTGCTAGGCTGATTCAAAAGGTTAAAAACGTGATCACGTCACACAACTACTTTATTCACTTCATAGGCTCCTTGTACAAACACGGATTGACAACAAATTCTCTGTTCTATGCCAAAACGTTTTCTCGAAATCCTCCCTTTCCTATTTAACCAGACTTCTCTCTGTCTATTCATCTTTTCGACAGCTTCGCTCCTCCGCAGATGCGCATATTCTTTCTGACCCCAAGACTAGTACAAAAACATATGGTGAAAGATCGTTCTATTTATGTGCCCCCAAAAAATGGAATTCTTTTCCACTACACATTTACAATATACCGACAATCACAGCTTTCAAAACAGCAGTTAAAACACATCTCTTAAAAAATTTACTATCCTGGCTGATCCCCCACCAGCTTTTCTAGTCGATAAACGATGCTGCTGGGTAGACGTCGTGGCCTCTACATGTCAATAAATCTTGCATGTGTTGAGTATATATACCTTTGTTTTGTGTTATTTAATTAAGGTATGTTTATTTTAAGATCACGATTATGTTTTTTAAATTGTATGTACAACGTGGTGAGCCCAGTCCTAGTCTGGGGTACAAAACTGTATAAAACTACCACTTATGAAAATAAAAATAATAATAGTAATAATAATAATGTAACATGAACTAATCATAAATGAGATTTTTACAATCATTCCTTTAGCCAAAAAAAGTCTTGGAACATTAAATGCTGTTAATATTAATAATTTATTTTAAATTTATATTTTTATTGATTTCTTTTTTTTTTGTAATAAAAATAATATTAATGCATTAGATTCGGTATTTTTCAAAATGTATTATTTTTTTATACACTTTTGTCCAGCCTCAACAGTGTTTTAGTGATAATGAATTGCACGCTGTTTAAAAATAAGTATGAGGACCATTGAGCTTATTTTACAGGAAACCACAGCTTAGCGAAATGAAAGCGTAAAGAAAGATAAAATGTCCATTACAAAATAATGTTTTAAGTGTTGAAGTTCATTCAGACAGTACTAAAGATTACCATTAAAGGATATATTTTAGCAGGTAGGCACAATAAATAAACAATTGAAACATAACTAATCAAGTATTTCTGTTTTTTAACACAATGATTTTTGAGTCTGAATTGTTTTCTTTTCAGACAATTTTCAGGATTACCTAATGATGGAGACTGTGTTGGAAGTGTGGTCGAATGGCTTGAGAAGCGTTTAGTAATGATAGTAGCAATATATTCCCACCATTTTTTTCTTTTTTCCTGTTTGCGAATGTGAGAACTCTTCTTTATTTTGCCAGTAAACAACTTTAAACATCTCATCAGACATTGTGATTATTTTATTCTCTAGAAATTTACGGAGAACACAGTTTTGACATAGTTACATACCAGGTAATTATAAGATGTCTTTCATAAGGTTTAGACATATATTTAATAAGTATGTTACATAAGAAACTTATAAATGTACAAATTGTAAGTATTTTTTTTTAAATGTAATGTAATATTGCCTGAAAATTGTCGATGTGTTTACAAACATTTGCGACATTGATATTATAATACAATGCACAAGCCCATGTTTTGACTAAAACTGGTTGGGTCTAAATTTCCAACTCTGTGATACTCTCTTCCCCAAACACATATGCATTGAAGGTGGCAATGCAAACTAAAAGCAGAACAAATACGTCGTCGGAAAACCCCTTGGTACGCCAAAGCCAACAATATATAGGTTGGCACGATATATCAGATTCGGAAAAAAATGAAAGAGACTTATTGGAACATAATACACATATTTTTGACATCTTCAACACTAACGAAACGAGTCAGTGTCAGATGTAAGGAAAAAAAATATAATCAAACAGACTAATTAGGTTTAGATTTTAAGAAACTTTTACTGAATGTAAAATATGTAAATAGGTTGTTTTTTTTTTTTTAAAGCATATAATCTCATTTTGATTTAAAATTATCATCAAAATGATGCCTTTGAGACATTGCCATCCTTATGAAATTCAAACAAAGAACACAGCCCTTTCATATGGTTAACCTCGAGGCACGAAAACCCCCCTTTATGAATTAGATTGAACTATGTGATAGTTATAAAATAGTAAGCACCCCTCATATAATACACATTGAACTGTAGTTTCTTAAAATAGTAAAAATAATTTCTTTTTTTTTTGACGTAATAAGATTTTAAAGACCAAATTTAACTTTCAGAAGATGTTTTCTTAAAAAAAAAGAATTTTCGATGACAAAGCTATGACCGTTTATCAATTAAAATGAAACATTTTGTTATCTCAATGGTAGGGAACTATACAAATCATTCATAATTTGTTATCCTACATAAAGTGGGCTTTGTTGTACCAAGGGGATTAACGACGACGTATTGGATCTGCTTTTAGTTTGAATTGCTATCTTCAAATCATATGTGATATGGGAGGCAGTATCACATAATTTGGGAATGAGACCCCCAAAATAATAGTTAAAACATGGGCTAGTGCATTAATGTTTCACTTGTATCCGATTAAAATTGAAAGGACTTTGCAAAGATGTTGCCTTTCAATTTTTTTTTTAGTTTGGACCTTTACGCCAAAAGAAAGTAATCTTTAATATTTTTAGCAGTAAATATTTTAGGTTTGATGACAAACAAACTTTTAAAATAATATCACCTATAAAAATTGGTCAAAAAAAGCAAAAAAAAAAAAATAAATCGTTTCATTTAAATAAATTTACCAAAAGAAAGTAATCTTTAATATTTTTAGCAGTAAATATTTTAGGTTTGATGACAAACAAACTTTTAAAATAATATCACCTATAAAAATTGGTCAAAAAAAGCAAAAAAAAAAAAATGAATCGTTTCATTTAAATAAATTTGATTGATTGATTTAATATACATATTGCGCTGGTATCAATGCCACTTTACCATGCTCCCTGCACTCTGCTTTTCCGAAATATATTTTTAAAAAAAAGTTTTTAAATGTTTCTTAAAGGATTTTTTTAAATTTACAATTCCCCACAAAGATTGAGGAAACAAGTTTCATACTTTCGGAGCTATCGCTTCAAAAGAGTGCACGCCATAAGATTCTTTCTGTGTTTATCCACATTAGGAACTCTCAGTAAGTACTGTGTTGAAGACCAAAGGCTCTTGAAGAATACCTGTTGATAAATCAGTTTTTTTTTCAGATAATTCTGTGCTGAGCCATCTATTCAGCTTAACCCCCCCCCCTCTAAATTTTTGCACACAAGTATTTATTATTTAAAATAAAAGGGTTGCTATACGTATGTTTACAAAGTTTTGCTCTAGATGCATCAATTTACTTAGACATTTGCATTGTAACATAAGTCTTCTTGTATAGCTTTGACTATGTTAAGGAAAATACACTCAATAATCTTCAACTCTCATATGGAATTGCATAGAACCAACTAGAATAACTTCTAATAAATCTGATTTCATAGCATTTAAGATCATTAGAAACATAAAATGGTCCATGTGTAACAAAGATACTTTCCAGATATTTCCATTCCCATCAAATTAACCAAACCCTTCTGGGCCTTTTTTTAAAGCAAATTAGAGCTACATCTAAAAGAAATGTAATATTCTTCCCTATACATATACATCAAAATATGAACATATCAAGTATTTTTTTACACTTTACGCTCTTCCTTTACCAGTTGTTTAAATTACAGCTTTTTGTATCAGTTGATAATTCCGAAACTTTCAAGAAACTATCTGTAGGTCGGAAAGAATAATCGTTTAAATATGGTTTTGATCATTGCTGTGTTTTCTCGTGATTTACCCATTTACATGCACAAAATTTACAAAGTCAATCAGAGCTTAAGATAGTGAGAAACTATATCTATTATATTTTGGTATATCTTTAAATAATACGCTTTCTGAGAAAAGCATTTTTTAAAAAATACTGTTTAAAGTTTCCTCAGCTAAGACATATGGGGGGGGGGGGGAATTTTCATAGAAAAAAAAATATTTATTGCCTTTCAATTTTAAAAATACTGTTTAAAGTTTCCTCAGCTAAGACATATGGGGGGGGGGGGGGTATTATCATAGCAAAATAAATAGTTATTGGCTTTCAATTTTAGCATTTTCTAATAAGTATTTTTGTCTTAAATGTAAGCAGAGCAAAATGCTCTAGCCTGATTTTGAAAGAGACATCTTATTTTAAATGAATTTATTTACAAATAATGTAGATGATGTAATATATTTAGACAAATTGGAGATAATTACAACCAATCTTATAAGCACTAGGAGGTAAAATATTGAATTTGATGCTGGTCACGAGTAAATTCTGTTAAGATCAATGTAAAAAATATAAAAAAATTATATTTGAAACATCAACTTCTACAAAGGTGTAATTAAAACCAGGATTATAATTGATCTCGGCAGAAACACTTTTAAATATGATTCTAAACTAAAACAAGTCTTTTTTGTTCTGTAACTTTTCTTAAGCGTTTGTGATTACAATATCATGAACATAAGTAGCCAATATATATACATATATATACATATATTTATATCATCTGGAGCTGTGTCGAAATTTTGGCTTGATAAAGTATATTTTGGGTGATAGGAGCCTTTATATTGTTTACTACAAATAGATGTTAAAAAGCAAAAGAACAAAAATAAAAAAAAAACATTCTATTTTGATGAAAACTGTCGAGAACGGATTATGGAAATAGTGTTTGGTGGTGTCATCTAGGGCAGTCGTCACCAAACTCATTAGTCAAAACAGCCAAACATCAGCAACAGGAGGATTTAAGCCTAATTTCTTTTCAAATACCTATTTTTCTGAATAAAATGGTTGCTAAAGAGCCACATCCGGCTCCCGGGACGCGATATGCCAACTAATGGTCTAGGCTATGACTCTTGAGGTCACAAGATACGACACTAGGCTCAAAGTGCTTTTAATTTTAATATTTACACTTTATTATAATTCCACATTCAGCAGACGCTCATTATAACACTTACTGACACTACTCTTCCAAACAGTACAGTAAGTTCCACATTAATAACTTATGTAATAAGTAAGTAAGTACGTTGAGTAACTACGTACTACATAGACTACGGCATTATTCTATTCTTTCACTCCCTGAGTCCCTTCTTTTCTCACCATCTGCACACTACTAACGTTCTAACCCGCTTTAGTGGCCCCGCCTTGTTTTTGGTATTCCTATGCTTATAGTACGGTCAAATTTTAGGCTAACTAGCTATTCTCATTTAATAGACCCTAATACAAAAAAAACAGTCTCAGGGATTCTAACAATTTGACACATACTTAGAAGGCATTATTATTTAACTGATTTGGCTTTTTATCTTTTTTATTTTAGTGAGAATGGTTTCCGTAACAGCACTGTCAGTATTACATGCCATGTGCATCCTGTGTCTGCACTTACTGGTTGATGGACAGGGTAGGTTTAAAGGGGGGAGGGGATGTATATACTTCACATTTCAATTCAACAAACTTAATGTACACTAACTTTAGTCAATATTTAGAAATATTTTAAAATTGGTTTGGAATATCAATTGGTTAGAGGCAAAATATGCAACACGATGCTCGACGTAATGGATGACCAGAGAATCTTGAGATATTGGGCATTAGATTTAATTACAATTATTAGATCCATGCATGTCGATTATTGTTTATATATCGTGATAGTTGTGCATTTAAGAAAAAAATTGTGTTTGTTTTTTAATGTTTTAAAAAAAATGAGTTTAATAAATACCAGTTGACGGCTTTCGTTTGCATCTTAGTAAACGTCCCGTCATGCACACAACTGAAGGCAAAACGAATTGGAGGACTTTGTTTTAATTTCTATCCTTCTGAAGTTACATGGTACCAGGCAAAGGTAAAACAACAATTTTTATTTCAAATAAAATTGCTTTTCATTACATCCTGTGAAGACGAATTAAAATCATTTTCAAAAATTAAACTTAAACAACAATTTTCTATTGTCATTGTTTTAACCTGAACTTTATGCTGACTTATTTTAATTCCAACCCGAATGTTTCCGTTATTGGTTTATTCATTTGATTATTATATGTAAAGAACTTGGAGGGGCGGACCTAGAGTCAAACTGTGAACAGAGACATAAAATTAATCCCATGTGGCTTCAAAGTGCCGTAAGTCGGGATAAGCCTATGTTACCAATTTCTATCCTTCTGAAGTTACATGGTACCAGGCAAAGGTAAAACAACAATTTTTATTTCAAATAAAATTGCTTTTCATTACATCCTGTGAAGACGAATTAAAATCATTTTCAAAAATTAAACTTAAACAACAATTTTCTATTGTCATTGTTTTAACCTGAACTTTATGCTGACTTATTTTAATTCCAACCCGAATGTTTCCGTTATTGGTTTATTCATTTGATTATTATATGTAAAGAACTTGGAGGGGCGGACCTAGAGACAAACTGTGAACAGAGACATAAAATTAATCCCATGTGGCTTCAAAGTGCCGTAAGTCGGGATAAGCCTATGTTACCAATTGACCCTGCTGGGGTGTTTGTTTAAAAACATTTAGCACATATATATATATATATATATATATATATATATATATATTCATTCAAAATATGTTATAATCACAACCGTTCTATTGTCAGAAGCTTAAAAAAGCCTGTAATGCTTACAAGTCGTTGAGAAGCAGGTAGAGAGATGGGGTGGAGGTGGGGGGAACATAATGAACATGTTTTCTTATTAGCGTAATAATTTGTATACAATTGTCAATGACAAAACATTATTTTAACTCATTTATTTAACGCCTTTGTAACTAGGTGTTCTCTTTTTTTTCTGGGCCACACTGTATATCTTCTTATGTTTTTGACTGAAATGATCATTATGAAAATCTGCTATTTCTTTTTTGTGGAAATAACTTTCTCCAATACTTGGTTTTATTACCAAAAATAACGCAATCGAATCTAAAGTAGAACAGGTGTTAATTTATTTATATAAAAAAATGTATACATCTTAATTAAAAAACAGATTTCATGAGAAAGAATTTTTGTGATGTAGAAAAAAACTTAACTTTATTATCCTTTAATTTCTTTTTCAAAACCACGTTTCAAATGCATAGCAAAGTAAAATAAGGTGTGTCCTTAAGGCATTGTCATAAATAATTTAATGTATATTAGCAAGTGTTAGGTAAACTTAAAATATTATATACTCCTCTTATAATTACTACTATTACAGAGAAACTGTGAAGTGGATGGAATGACACTTGCTTATATTAGTTCTAGACAGCAAATTATAGAGATTGCTCTAGAGATTAATAAAGATTCTGACTTAGGAGTTGAAGGTAACGAAAATATATAACTAAAATAAATTGATAGCTGAAACTTTATTATAGAACTAACAGCGGAAAGTATTTTATATTTTTTTAAAATTAACTATAAAAGCAATAGATCAATGTTGGAAAATACTTTTCAATGGCGTCGGCAGACTGTGGGCACATAATCATTTTCTTAACCCTCTAAATTTGAAGAGTGGAGAAACCGGATATGTTTTTGTTTAATAATATGTATATCCATACTTTTCTATCTTTCCAAAGGTGCTGGTCTGGTTTTAAGATGTATACTTTTTAATTTATTTTTTCTGGAAATACAGTTCAAGAATATGAACAAGGGCGTTTTAGAATTTTCTATGAAAAATAGAAAATATTTTATTCCACGCTGAGATAAACACAATTTAAAGAAGACGTCGTGTAAATTTTAATGCAATAAATAACATATTAAAAAAAAACTAAAAAAAACAAGGATTTTCCAATTGAGGAAAATTATTAAAATATTTTTCCTTGGAAAAATAGGTATATTTTACAATTTTCCAAAATGCAGTGTCTACACGTCCGGAGACCGGACAAATGGTGCGGGAGACTTGCCCGCCGGATTACTAGTATGTGTTATTATTCCGGCAGATAAGTTATGTGACAAGAGGTCACCGGCAATTTATTATTTTTTTTTTAAATTCGCTATCTTGGTTTAAATATCTTCTAAAACTCTACCAAATAGCCAAATATGACCCACAAATTTTTAAGACCAAAAATACATGACGGTCAAAAGATCTACTTTATTTTTTTATTTTTTTAGTCTATTTATATAGCGCAAATATAGTGTGCTGTTGGGGTAACCTACGTCGAATGCAGTATTATGATGTAGGGTTCATTTCCTTGTGAACTTTTGACCTCCCCGCCTTAATTATTATCATCCTTGCTTTCAATTTTATCCTTTCTTTGCTCCCCCCCCCAAAAAAAAAAAAAAATTATAAAAAAATCACTTATTTCTTGATATGAAGTGTTTACTCGTCCCCCAACATGCATCTCCGACCCTAGTTTTATTATCGACTGTTACGTGTTACGGCGGTCATGTGACTTGGTTGCCGGAAGAATATCTCCAGAGGTTTTCTACCGGTCGCCGGACATACTTTATATATATATATATATAAATTTTACTCATTACCTGTGTAAGATATTTTCTTTTTTTTTTTTTTTTTTTTTTTTTTTTTGGGGGGGGGGGGGTCGTTAAAAGAGCTTTGAAGGCGTCTATTGTATCTTTGTTGAGCCTATAAACAAGACTTTGCAAATTAAATGGGTTTTTAATTTACAAAGTTTTTGATATACAACCATAAGAGATTCAAAATATTTATTGATAAAATAATAACATCCCATAGATAAGTATTAAGAAGTTGAAATCAAAGAATCTAAATTTTTTAAAGCATATATAACAGTGGTTCTCAACCTTTCTAATGCCGCAACCCCTTTATACAGTTCATCATGTTGAGGCGACCCCAACCTTAAAAATATTTTCATTGCTACTTCATAGCTGTAATTTTGCTTCTGTCATCAATCTTAATGCAATATATGATATGCAGGATGTATTTTCATTGTTACAGTTTGAACATATTTAAAGCAAAGTGATTACTTACAAAAACAATAGGTAATTATATTTTGTGAAATATTTATTTCTAATTACAAATAAATAGGATTTTGTCTTGAAGCATACTGTAGCATGGGTAACAGTCTTAATATAACAATATTAATTAATAAAACAATATTGATACATTTTGCGACTTATGCGTAAAAAGTCAACGTCGGTGCAAAAGGTTGAGATTGCTTCTTTCTAGCCAGATCATAAATGCTCGGAGCATTCTTTGCAAGGCCACAATGAAGATGATCTTCCACAAGTCTAAATTTAAATTTGATTATCCACAAGCTGAAAAAACCTGTTTCATAAAGATATGTTGTTGTAAACGGATGAAGAACAGGATATGACTGCAAACACTTGAGCCAGAATTTTGTAATTGGCATTGTAGAGAAATCAGTTCTCGATCCATCGCTGTTAATAAGTTTAATGAACTCCTCTTGTGTTTACTAATAAAGATCTTTAACTTTGACCTTGAATGGACTTTTGGCAAGTGCAAATGGAGTGCCAGGTAGATTTTGGAAAATACAATGAAATTTTGTCTTCAAAAAAAGTGCAAGTGTTCCATTCACAGAATTTATCATCTTTATTCTTTTGTCTGTTTCAATGACATGTTTCTCAACAAAAAAAAACTAAACAAAAAAAAACAAAAAAAAAACGAAATGATAAGTCTGGCAACATGTAAATTTTATTTTCATGCAATTCATTTTTTTGCCAAAAATAAAAAAATCATTTGGAATTATCGCATCTTTTCAGAAAAGTCGAAGCATGTTGCATTTGGTCCTTGTAATGATAAATCAGCTTATTCAAGATGGCAAAGATGACAATCAAGTAAGCTTTTTCTGCAGTTCAATTATATCACTAACCAGTGCTTTGAACTGCGGTCTTGCTTTCTGATTGAAAAATCGTCATGAGTTAATCAAGAAGCTTAAATGCATGTTATAAAACTTTTCCTTTGGACAACCACCTCACTTCAGTGTGAAATAGGAGATCATTGTTCGGCGCATCAACTCGTTGCACAGTTGCGAAAACAGTCGACTGTTTAAAGTGTTCGCCTTCACAAAATTGATTGAACTTATGACGCTTTTCGTTACTTCCTGTATCTAACGTGGCAGCGTCTTCGTTTCTAATATTTGCCGATGAATCAATCAGTGATTTCCGATGACTTTTGGTGACTCATTCAGCTCTAAACGTTGAAATCTAGATCGACAACCTAGCTTTGCTGTAGCATGTTTTGTGCAAACACCACAAACCTTTCCCCAAAAGATCTTATGATGGACATCTTAGAATAGCTAGAGCATAATCTGATAAAAAACCACAAAAATTTTCCCAAGAGATCCTATGATCTTTCGGAAAAGAAACAACTGTGTCTAATACATCACGTGCAGTATTTGCTGTTTTTTTTTTCAAGAGATTTGCAAAAAAGAAACTCACTTTTAAAGACGCCATCATTAATATACCTCACGTAAACTAGTAACTGAAAACAGTTTGCAACATCTGTAGATTTCATCAAGCTGGATACTTAATATTGAGAGTGTAGCAGATTTAATTTCCTGGATTACCTGATAAAGATAAGTCAACAGTCATGTCATCTATTCTTCCGGGAACAGTGTCGTTAGATAAGAAAATTGCACTCAATTTCGTAAAAAATTCGTGTCCGATCATAACTCGAACAATGTCTTTGACCGCTGGCTACAGTAACTCATCAGCAATTGTTTGATGTTTCAAAGATCTGGCGATTCTGAATGCCACTAAATATGAAGCTTCAACTGCTGCTACATTTTGGTTGTGGTACTTGCCACCACTGTCAAGTCTGGCTTTCAGTAGTTCATCGGCTTTACTCTAAAATACTTGGTATCCTTGCCGGCAAAGCTCGGATGGCTGCTATCAAAATGCAGTTTTAGCTTGTTCGGCTTCATGGATATTCGGCTGATAGAACTTGACAGCAAATAAAACATTGCCGTTGAAAATCAGGAAGACATAGATAAATGTATACGAGCATATTTTTATTTAGCGTTTTATTTTATTTATTTTATCACCATTTTCAGGCAATCATCATTCATCAGATTCAATTTTTGACAGAGATGTAACATAGTAGGACAGCATGTTGAGCTTACTCTCATACAGGCACTATAGAACTGTTTGCAGGCGAAGGCTACTAAATCTTAATCCTAAATCGATATTTATTTTTGAATTCAAAATTTCATTTTCAGCTTATCTTAGTTAACAATAGTAAAATTTATTGTTTGTTGTAATTTCAGCATCAGACATTTGACTTATATTTTTTAAAATTTATTTACGGTTTCCTTACTTGCTATTGGTTAATTAAGCCTATCACGTAATACTTAAGGAGGTCTCTTTGATTTATTTTCTTTTACATTTTTACTGCACATGTCTGACTTTTCCAAAGTATGGCCTATTGATAATCCGCGATTATCCGTTAACGACCTGATATGTGCAGTAGATTTCACAGTCGGTTTAAGCTTTTTAAGGGGTCAATGGTTCAAGGGGGATGATATGTCTGTTTTTTGGTGTAAACAAAAATAATCGGTTACTAAGGCCATCGGGATATGAAATGGGTGCTTTCAAATGGTCTTATGCGATCCCCGTGAAAGGGTCATGTGATCCACCAAAGGGGTCGCGACCCAGCGATTGAGAACCGCTGAAATAAAAGGTAAAAGGTCATAGTATAATCAAAAGACGGGACAGCCAGATATCAAAGTTTCGGCTAAGAGCCTTCCTTTGCTGACATGACTATTGCAATTACGACAAGAAATAGAGCATTTTTTAAATTATTTTTTTTTCTTTGTCGGAAGTTTTATTTTGAAAAACAGGATTACAAGAATTGAAAGAATATGTTAAGCTACTGTAAAAAATAAGGTCTTAAATCTTAATGGACAAAACCATTTAGGAGATATAGGAAATTTATGAATAAAGAAAAAAAAATACAGGGGCATTGATAATTATTTCTAGGAGGGTTTTCAATATCATCATACAGAATTAGTCTTTATNTATATATATATATATATATATATGTATATAAAATCATATTAGATATAGTTTGGATCGGAGCAAGCGATGAAAAGAAGGAAGGCGAATTCGTCTGGGTAGCCTCAAACGAAAAAGCTTCGGAACTTGAGAAGCTTTGGTTTACCGGAGAACCCTCTGACATTTCACAAAAGGATGGTAGTGATGAGGATTGTGTTGGTCTATACCGTAAACGCTATGTCAACGATGCGCCGTGCAACAGCACGTTTCCCTATCTCTGCATTGAAAACGGTAATTTCTTTTCATTATTTTGATAGTATAGATCATTTGATAGGCTATTAAACACTTAGGCCACCAATAAAATATTGAACGTTTACTTATAATAAAAATATATATTATATATATTCATATAGACTTCAGTTTAACTGCAAGGCCAATAGCCTTAAATGTAATACATGTGCTCTCAGGTAGTAAAGGGTCATGTTTAATTTTTTTAAATTTAATTTAATGTAGGGAAAAGTAATCTTCAAAACTAAATGAAGTTATGTACTCTTTAAAATCAATGTATGGTTTATATTTTTAATTCACTTTGTTGAAAAGTAATATAAATGTACATCGTTTCAATACCATACAAATGTGAGAAACATTTTAAATGATAAAGGTACACACTCCCAAAAAATTTGCTTTAATGGTAACAGACCACATTTTACTTTTATAAATCATGTCAATGATAATGTCGGAAAAAAGCACGTATCTTTACAGTCAAAAGACTTACACACACAAAAAAAAACAACGATCTCGTGCTTTAAATATTTTATAAAATGGCTTAAAATCTAATGTTTCTCATAAAATAAAGGTATCACATTCAGAAGTTTCACTGGATGAAATTAACATTATCCGTGCCGATAGAACAATCGATTGCAGCAAATCCAAGGGTGGGACTTTGGCCATGTATGTTAACAAAAGCTACAGTAGCATCAATAACAGCACAGTGAAACATGTCACTTGTTCACCCTCCATCGAACTACTCTGCATCCCTTTTGAAGCTATTTTAACTACATAGGGAAAACACCCAAATCTGTATCATCCTCACTTACATTCCACGTGTTGCTAACAAGCTGTAGGTTATTGAGAGACTTTTAGATGTAATCCATGTAAACTAAGACTCCGAAAATCTGGCATTCAGCTCCAACTTAAGTCCCACACATTAATGAGAACTAATAAGTCCCTCATATGCCAAAAAGAATTCACTGAATGGCTGTTTTAATGTTCACTAGTGAAATAATTTAATGTGGACGTCTAGTGTTAAAATTGTTTTATTTATGTGTTAAAAATGTACAATGCATTAAAAAAGAATTTCATTTGTTTGGATCAACAAAAGAATCTCATCTCATGTTATTTATACATATAAATGTTTATGCTATAATCTTTGCAGTGTGTCCTTACGATTTAGAGGGGCGTGAAATTCGGAATACCAGTTTAACACTCTCCTGGAAGCCTGGCTTCAATGGTGGCATGCATCACAATTTTACACTTTTTTTTCAAAATTTACGGACCAACGAATATATTTTATATGATACCTTACCAGTTCCTAGAGTTACCCAAACTTCTTCACTTGCCATTTATTATTTTGCATGGGACTTGCCGACGAAGACCCCATATAAAATATACATAGAAGCAAGCAATGGAAAAACCAAATGCCCACCTTTGACACTCATTACTCAAACAACAGGTAGGTTTGCACATATGCCTACATAAATTCTAAATTGTTTTTTTTTTTAAAACTTAATATTTTTAAGAATTACTATTATCAATGTAAAATGTACTAAAATATGTTGAACATTTTAATTTTGAAAAAAGGAAAAATAATAAACATATGCAAAGATACAATTCATATTTTGCACGACTAGATTAATCATAAAAGTAAAAAAAAAATTAAGGAAAAAAAATTATAAAAAATACAATCTCATGATTATGTCTCGTTTGATAAAATGTTTATGTACAGCACGGTGAGCCCAGCCCTAGGCTGGGGTACCGCGCTATATTTGACGTCTTAATATTATTATTGTTATTATATATATAATCTATATATAATATATCTATCTATCTATCCATCTATCCATCTATCTATCTATCCATCTATAAATCTATCCATCTATCCATCTATCCATCTATCCATCTATCCATCTATCCATCTATCCCTCTATCCATCTATCCATCTATCCATCTATCCATCTATCCATCTATCCATCTATCCATCTATCCATCCATCCATCTATCCATTCATCCATCTATCCATCCATCCATCTATCCATCCATCCATCTATCCATCCATCCATCAATCCATCCATCCATCTATCCATCCATCCATCAATCCATCCATCCATCCATATATCCATCCATCCATCTATCCATCCATCCATCTATCCATCAATCCATCTATCCATCCATCCATCTATCTCTCCATCCATCTATCTATCCATCCATCTATCTATCCATCCATCTATCTATCCATCCATCTATCTATCCATCCATCTATCTATCCATCCATCTATCTATCCATCCATCTATCTATCCATCCATCTATCTAT
>CAXITT010000498.1:503688-546188 GCA_964033795.1 Lymnaea stagnalis
TATGTAAAATAACAGAACAATAGTTTTAAAAAGTCAGCATTATGTAAAATAACAGAACAATAGTTTTAAAAAGTCAGCATTATGTAAAATAACAGAACAATAGTTTTAAAAAGTCAGCATTATGTAAAATAACAGAACAATAGTTTTAAAAAGTCAGCATTATGTAAAATAACAGAACAATAGTTTTAAAAAGTCAGCATTATGTAAAATAACAGAACAATAGTTTTAAAAAGTCAGCATTATGTAAAATAACATTGTTAAGTCATCAGTCAGACTGATTTGCAAATAAAGTTAATTCAAAAAAATTTTCTCCCCAGGCTTACAAAAATCTTCGTTTCCTGCTTGGTTGATATTTTTGTTGATTTTCATCCCTCTTGTGTTGGCCACCGGTGTTGCTGGATTTTTTGTTTACAAGAGAAAAGGTTTGTCATATAAGGACTGCACTATTATTATTTTTTTATTCTTAAACAAGGGTTTTATTAACTGGCAAGTTTCAATAAAAAAAAGTTTGTAAAGCTAATTAAAAAAAAGCACATACATTTATGTGTTCAAAATTTGGAAAAAAAGAACTATCTTATGTTAATTATAATTATAATGGTGTCATTGAACTTCATAAAAAATTAAATATATTTTTAATATATATATTTGGTAGACTACTAAATGTTAATCAAAATACATACAATCCCTTACTTTACTCTTTGATTTTTAAGATTTATATACGTTTTTTTATGTCTATTTATTTTCCCGTACAGCCAACAGGGCTAAAGCACTTCAAATGAACACTTTTCCAGCTTCTTTTAAAAAGTCCGATCACGAGAGTATTTATCACACTGTTGAAGAGGCTGCTGTGGCAATGATCAGAGACAGTGACGATGGACATGGTTATGATCTGACAATAGATGAGCCCAACCTCCAGGTTTTCAAGTCAAACATTTTTAAGCGTGAAAGCATTGCACCTCTTCCTCCGCCAAGATCATCAGAGAAGAACAAATTGATCACCATATGCTCAGATGTGTCTCAGTATGATGTTTGTGGTGCGCATGACATTGACCAGCCTTACATGAAAATCAATAATTCAACTAGCCAGAATATCGTAAGCCTTAGGGAAGAAGATAATAACATTATAGAAAATGATGTTGTTCTTATAAGCGTCAACAAAGGAGACAATAATTCATTACATAAATCATTTGGAAATCAAAATAAAATCCCAGAAAGCGCTGGAATAAATAGTTCCTCAAACAAATTAATTGAATTTAAAAACAATACAAAAGCGAATAGCTCACCTCTCATAGCAGAAAATGAAGCATATCAAGGGTGTTACAGCTTGCCGTTAATACGAAGTGATGCTCATTTGTATGCTCCTTTAACGTGCGTTGACAGCAGAATGGTAAAAGAACAAGATCACAATGCATACGATGAGCAGAGAGAGGAACATGCAAATGGTCTAACAGATAAAAAAAAAATTGCATGTGATTTTAAAAAAGAAATAGATGAAATTGAAAAATCTAGAGTACTGAATGTTGAATTGACGGATCAGGCTTACAATTCTGATAATTCAATGTATATTCCGCCCATGTTAAGTAATTTCGTGATTGAAAAAGACTTTGCTATGAGAGACGACGACTCTAACGAAAGTGGTGTGGCAGGGGATATAATTTCATCAAATCGTACGAAATTTGAAGACAATGAGTACATAACACCATTAGATTCTGAAACATATCCTATGATGTTTAATGGAGACGAAATAGGGACAGAACCAGAAGATATTAATAAGGAGAACTGGTATCTTAAAATCGATGGTGAACAGTGTAAGGATGACATACAAATGAAACCAGGATGTGAAAAAAAGGAAGAGTACATGACATGGGACGGTGGAGAAGTCAGCTGTGACAAAGATGTTCTGAATAATTACATACCTATTTTTGCTTCGAGTAGCAGACAAGTAGTTTTGGATGAGAACTCAAGAAAAGCTGAACCTGCAGCAAATCAATGTGTTGACAATTTCAAGGTTGGTAACTCTGAAATACAAGAGGAAGTTCTTGTTTATTGGACACCTGATGGCACTAAAAAACGGACTTTTGATGTAGCCAAACAACTGTCGTCTGATGAATATAGTGCAACTAATGACTATCTAAAGAATTATTGAATTGTAGATTCAGTAAAAAAAAACAAACAGATAGAGGAAATAATTTAATTTACATCTATTAAAACACCTTGCCAATGTCCAAGTCATAATCAAAAAAAATATACAAAAAAATTATTGATGATTAGAAATATGTTATTTTTATCGATAATTAATAGATAAATACTTTTATTATTTAAATGTACATGTATCAAAATGGAAATAAGGCATACACAATATAATATATTTTGTATGCCTTATTTCCATGTTAGTTAGTCCGACCTGCAGAAAGAACAATCTGGAAACAGTTCAGCATTCTGTATCTTAGATATAATTATATTTATATTGGAGGTCGATAGAAATATTAAGTTTGCATGTAAATCATATCTATTAGAATGATGTAGGCTGACTATATAATGTTAAAAAAAACGAATTTATTTGAATACGTTCAGATTCTCCAAAACATAGTTAGCAATTTGCTATAATTTTATGGAAATCGGATTAATTTTTAATATGATGCTAAAAATTAATAAGTGTTTTATGTACAGATGTTTAATTATTATTATTATATTTTACAACCAAATTTAAAATAACATCTAAAGAAATATATAAGTATTTTATCGGAATTTAAACGTAATGATCTTCTTTTTACTTTAAAGAACATTATTAACTAAAAATTATTATTGTTTAAATCCTAATCACATTATCGTGAAAAATCAAGCGTCTGTCGTTGTTATTTAGTGCGTTCTTAGTAGTGCAAAAATGAAATTAAACTAAATGGTATCTTAAGTACTTCAAACACAGTCGAAGGATAATTCATTTTTTGTTTTTTTTTAAATTGAACTCAAAGAAAAAAAATAAATGTATTTTATAAGAACTATTTTTAACTTGTCAATCAAAACCACAAAGACGTTTTTACTAATTTAATAAATGCGTGTGACAAAATTTAGTATGCATTTTTCTCTCACTCCCCCCACCCCCATTTGTTTCCCCTTTAAAAGAAAAAAAAATAGAATAATTAAAATATTTAATTGCTTTTTAATATGTTAGTAGAAACGCAATATTACAGCTTGAATTCTTAACATTTAACAATTTTGATTTGTTTTTTTCATTGCTAAAATATAATTTTGTCAAATTTTAAAACAAAAAATATATACAAAAACTTAAATTAAAAAAAGAAAACAATGAAAAGAAAGTGACACTTAATGTAAATTAGTTAAGCAAACGTCAAAGCCAAATAGCACTCAGTATATTCCTTTTCCCTCTTAAAAAATAAGGAAAAAACAAAGTAGAAGTTAGAATTCGTTCATTTTGTTTTCAATATCTCATAATTAATTCTATGATTAAAATGAACTTAAATACAGTGATAATGAGAATTATATAGTAATAATATTTTAATATACGGAAATATGAGTAAAACTATATGCATCTACCTTTGTAATTATATATATATATATAAAGCAATGCGTGGTAATATTTTATTTGTTGCGTCGTAGATTACTATCCCATTGGTGATTATATTAATTGGTATAAAAAGCTAGGTGGACAGGGATTGAATATTTTCTTTCTTCCCAAGACAGCACAAGATACGCCACAGAATTAAACAATGAATTTGACAAATATTCCTTGGTATGCATATCGTGGGTAGGAAATGTCAATATCTTTAAATCCATTCATTTTACGCCTTTAAGAGAGGCGGTACATTCCCTTTTTACGAAGAAATATATATTTACAATTAAGAAATATACATCAATGGCGGTGACCTATCAATTCTACATTTACAAAATTATAAACATACCCCAACTAAAAATATCAAATCAAGACTATTATGCACACGTAAATTCCAAACGTTAAAAATGGATCAATTTTATTTTGCTTTAAAGACGGGTTAGGATTTTATTTAAAAAAAAAAAAAAGAATTGATATATTTTTTTTTATTTGGAAAATGTAAAGTGAATGTATTTTTTATGAAATTAATATAATTTCTGTTTAAAAAAAACACTAAGGGCTGTTACAGGCTTAAAAAAATGTTTAAAAGTTTCTTTTTTGCACCAAATATTTAATTGGTTTACGATTTTTAGATAACTTAGGCGAAAAACAAGCATACTATTTGGTTACATTTTTAATAAAGCTATCACTTTATCAAAATACGTAAATATAAAATTATATATATTGTTGTAAATTTTACAAAATTTCGAGAAATAAATTGTAGTTCCAGGTTGCCAAAAAAGGATGGAGTAAGCGGATATTATATAGCAGTTAAATTTATCTCAAAACTATATGATTTTATAAATGTTATAATCATTTAATATATATACAACTTCTTTAAAAGGGAATTATGATGAGTTTTCTCGGTAGCAAGTAAAAATATCACAAAAAGCCTCGAATTATTATCACATTATCATAATGTCATATACTCTAGTATAGTAGGATACATTTTTCAAGACATGAAGATCACTTACAATTTCTTGAAACATTTATTCTCTGCATCATTGTCTTATGTAATGAAATTTAAAATGCATGATGTATGTAAAATAATTTAAACAAATGAGGAATTCAATAGCAAAACCTGCTAAGACACTATTTGTATGAAATGAGTTATGCATATTGGCTAGTTTATTAGGTGCCAATCTAAAGTATTTTTTTTCTTTCATTATTTAAAGGCTTTATGTAAGTCTAAATTTCACCTCTTAACAAAAAAAAAATAATAAATACTATATTGGCTATATAAGATATATAATAAAAATCATTTTTCTCGAAATCAAAAACATTTTACTAAACAGGTTTTACAAATGGATCCCTCAAGTGTTATAATAGAAAAATGAATCACATGACATGTATCATTTTCATTTGCACATATATATATATATATATTATATGTATTTAACGTTTCTTCAAGAATGAAAAATATCTACTATTAGTTAGTTGTCGGGGGCAACATTAAAAAAAAATGATAGTCTGAGTTTGCATTTCTTTTAAGCACATGATTTTTGTCAAATATTACGTTATTTCTTAATAAAAACATCAATGTCTTATGGTTACACCATCAAATATATAATGCCTAAGTAATGTTAACAAATGCTTTCTAAGCATCTGTTAAGTTGAAAAAGTACCGTATATCCATTAGATTTAAATTTTTGTCTGGTTTGTTATTTTAGCTAAGGAGCCTTTTAAATTTAACATTCTAGGCTATGCCAAAGCCAATAAATAAGCTCTTGGCTTAGTTACTTTCATGGTTAATCCGATAATTTTTTTAAAAATAATACTTTTTTTTGTGTGTTTCATAGAACAATTTTTTTTTAAAAATAGACCTATTAAATTTATTCCAAATGTGGATCATATTTTACAAGGGCGAAGTGTCACAGAACTATTTTAAATGTATGATATTGTCATATGTCCCAAAGTTAATAACCCAATTATATGAAATAAATGAATTTTAAAAATTAATCAAATTTAATGATTATTTTGTTTGTTTGTTAATTTTTTTTTTTTAAATTGCTAGATGACAGTGTAAACAATTTAATAGTTACATTCTAACGGATAAGGTGTTTAAAAAATCAAATTAAAAAGATAGATAACACATTTTTCTTTTATAATGATAAATTAAAAAATCACAGATATAATTATAAGCTAGATTCAAACCTACTGGACAGATTTTATTGCGAGGAAAAACTGGATGAATTGATATGTTAACCCAGAAGCGGTCCTTTAAATGACGTCATCACATATTTTTTATAGAAGTAAATTTAGATTTTTAAAAGGTTTATTTTAGCCCCCACAACGTTTAATTCATATTTAGACAGCATAAAATCTCACTGTAATATTCAATAATAAAAAAGTAATCGGGAAAAGGCATACACTATTTAACCAATATATTAAGTTTTACAAGTAAAATAATAGATTGAATTAATTATTACATAATATATATATATATATATATGGCATATGGCATCCTTCCGTCTTCGTGAGACGATGGAGTAGCTATATAGTTCTACACTTTAACGAGTGGTTCACTTGGCCAATCCTAGAATGTCAATCACGGCCGCATCTCTCGCAGGAGAATATTGAATCCCGGTAAATTCTTGATTTCCGAATTGTCCTTTTTGATTCAAGGGCCTCGTTTCGAGTATCTTCTGCCTTTTTACTCCTTAAAACACTGCTGTTTCAATATTGGCTTCCCTCATGCTTCGTTTGCAAACGTCAATAAATCTCAGGCGCAGTTGTTCAATATGTCTTGTCACTTCTGCCAACTCTCCATACAGCAGTATCTTTGGGATATGTCCTTCCTCCATTCTCCTTACATTACCTAACCAACGAAGGTGCCTCTTGATTAGAAAAGAGAATATGCTAAACATGTGTGCACGTTCCAAAACCTCCACGTTAGGCACCCTGTCCTGCCAACGAATGCTCAAATGCAACGCAGAATCTTTGATGGAAGCTATTGAGTTTCCGCTCCTGGCTGGTGTATGTGGTCCACACTTCGCGACCATATAGGAGCGTGCTAAGCACACATGCCTGATAGACACTCTTTTTTGTGTTTTGTCAGTTAAATTGTGATTATTCCACACCCGCTTATTCAGTTTAGCCATTGCTGCTGCTGCTTTCTGATATTTATCTCTTCATCAACGGATAGAGGACTAGAAATATTGGATCCCAGGTATGTAAAATGATCCAAAACCGAAATATTATGACCCTCAATAGATATGATTGGAGTGGACGGTGCTTCTTGCATCATTACATGAGTTTTCAGTAGACTAATCGAAAGTCCAAACTCTTTACAAGCATGTGATAGGCGATTAACCAGCCCCTTCAGACGTTCTTCTGTGTGAGATATTAAGGCGGCATCGTCAGCGAACAGCAGTTCACGAATCAGCACCTTTTTTTACTTTGGTCTTTGACGAAGGCGGGCGATATTTAACAGTCTTCCATCAGATCTTGTATGGACGTACACTCCATTTTCACAGTAACTGAAAGCAAATTGAAGGAGCATCGAAAAGAAAATTGAAAAGAGCGTTGGTGTCAGTACACAACCCTGTTTTACTCCACTGCTAACTGGTAAAGACTCAAAGAGAGTGCCATTGAAAGTATCTGTGCTTTGCATGTTTTTGTGAAATGACTGTATTATTGTGAGCAGTCGTGGGGGACAACCTATTCTTTGCAGGATACTGAAAAAGCCTCTTCGACTTACCAAGTCAAATGCCTTTGTCAGGTCTATGAAAGCAATATAAAGAGGCATATGCTGTTCGTGACATTTCTCTTGCATTTGGCGTAGCGAAAATATCATGTCTATTGTTGAGCGCTCACTCCTGAAGCCACACTGGGACTCTGGGTAGATGCGGTTCGCAAGACTCTGCAATCGTTTAAGGGCAACACGGGCAAAAGTCTTTTTAAATAAGCTAAGGCGAGAAATACCTCGGTAGTTATTGCAATCACTTCGGTCCCCTTTATTTTTATACAATGTTACGATGTTAGCGTCTCTAATGTCCTGGGGAATGTGACCTGCTTCCCAACACAGACAGAGGAGCTCATGTCAGGGCTAAAGTAGGATAGGTTTTCCATTTTTTTTAGGATTTCCGCTGGGATGTCGTCGATCACTGGACCCTTCCCATCCGCAAGGTGGCTTTTTCGAGCTCCTGTAAAGTTGGCTCTTCATCCAGTTTATTCATTACTGACAATGCAGTAATATTATGCAGAGCGGTCTCAGTGACTACATTCATTATAAAATAGTGTGTTGATAAATGTTTTTAAAAATATTTTTTGTGTATTGTACTATTTCTGTTGTTCTTTTTATAAGAAGAACATGTCTTGTATGTGGCGGAACTGGCTAGGGAGGTGTGGCGAGTGCGGACCATTGTGTAACACCATTGAATTGTATTACCAGAAAAGGGTTCCATTTGAAAATACTGTCCAAATTTAAAGAGTGTCAACAGAGCAGGGAGCACTGGCAAACCGTCAAACCAAACAAGGGTTGACTCGACCAGGGTTGCTCTATAAACTTTTCTTTCAGTGCTGGGTTTCACTAGGGCAGAGTGGCACTAGCAAACATTTCCTCTAGAGCATTAGATTAAGTAATAAAATGGTCCAAATGGGAAATGATATATTAAGTGGCTTATCAAGTGACAGATAAAGTGACCAATACAATGCCAGACCATGTGACATTTCAAGTGAAAGTTAAAATTACAGAATAACTAACATATAAAAGTGAAGATCAAAAAGATCAAATAACATATGAAGTAGCATACGAAATAACAGATTAAGTGAGAGATCCAGTGACATATCAATTGACAGTATTTGACATAGCAAGTGACATATCAAGTGTTAGAGTAAGTAACATATCAAGTTAATATCACTTGAAGTTTACGATCAAGTGATATATCATGTGAAAGATCAAGTGATGGACATGTGATGATGATTTTAAACATGCAGTCTTTGAGGGTACTGCTCCTAGGCAACATCTCTCACTCCCAACTGTGGTGTGAACTAGTCACACCACAGATCACCACGTAATCTCTATCAGAGGGCGTCTGTTTTTCAACCACCTACGCGTCCCCACCCCCCACCCCCGGGATGGGCATGGGGTTTCTTGAGCCATTACTGCGTGAGCAGCACCCCGGCAGGCCAGGTGCTCCTTCCCTGATGCCGCCCCACTCGCATAGTCAATCGAGTATAAGGGCGGGTGGCGCTGTCTCAAGGACGGAATGCCCCCTGCGTGCCGCTTGGCGGTCGATCGGAATAAAGACCACTGGGGGGAGTGATTGAAGGCGGTTGGGTTGGTGGTGTACGGCGCTGGGGAAGACTTTAAGAGCCCAATATCGATAGTCTGCTGATTTTCTTAAGTATGTTAGTTAGTTGACAAGTTTGTATCTTAATCACCTAGACAATATTTATCATGTCAAAAGAAGGTAAGCGTGTCTTAATGTCTAGCTAAAGTATAAAAAGCTTACTCAACTGAAAACGTGAAAATTAAAGATTATGAATCAAAGCAAAAAAGGGAAATTGACTGTATTTATTTTCTTTTTCTTTTTTTTTTTTTTTTTTTATTACATTAAAATTTTTTTTAAATTATGGGTTAATAATTTTATTTTATATCTATTCATTTAGTTGAAAAATTCCCCCCCCCCCACCCCCTCGGCTCTAGTCGGCATGTCCGTCCCAAAAATGGCATGTCGATAGATAGGCGTTTGCCACGAACCCCAATTGGAATAAAGACCACTGTGGGAGTGGTTGAAGGCAGGTTTGATTGGCGGGGTAGGGCGCTGGGGAAGACTTTATGAGCTCCGGCTCGAGAGTCTGCTGATTTTCTTAAGTATGTTAGTCAGTTGACAAATTTATATATTAATCACCTGGTCAATATTTGTCATGTCAAAAGAAAGTTATCGAATCTTAAAGTCTAGCTATAAAAAGCTATAAAAAGCTTACCCAAATGAAAACGTGAAAATTAAATATCATGAATCAGAGCAAAAAAGGGAAAATGACTGTTTTTATTTTATTTTTTATTTTTTTTTTTTGTGGTGAAAACTGAATTCTCCACACTAAATAGGTCCATTCACTAAATTGTTTAGCTCCGGATGGGATAACAAACAACATATTTAGAGTAATGTATTATAAATATATCAAATGCCACATCATTATAGTTGAGATTGGTCGCAAGTATAATAACATTGCAAATGTGAATATTTTTCAGTTATGTCAAGGATAAGAATATTGATAATTCTATACAGAAACCAATAACTCCAAAATGAATCTATGAAAGAACTGAGCTGACTAAGTCTTTGAAGAATTATAACGTTTGCCTTTTATGTCAATAAGAAAACTTAGCAGATACAGCTAAAAAAAGACATAACAAATATAATAAACCCGCTAATAAACACGAAGACAACTCTATTATTCTTTCAAGATGTACTATAAGTAAAACAACTTCAGTCGCCATACTGATTATAAGTGGTAAACACAATAAAACAGGAATTGTTTAGCAACATAATGCGCTTCTAGCAAGTGTGATACATAGTCAAAGTTCAGTGGAAGGGAAGTTAACAATTTCATGCTCTGAATTTACCCAACAGGCTTATTTCCCTTGCTTTATAATACTACTTAATAAATTGCTTCAAAATTGTTTGTCAATTATGTTAATTAAACTTGTCTTTAATCATTAGAAATTGTATATACATTACGAAATATACTTTTAGAATATTTACCTTTGGAAGTTATTGTTAGTTTTTTTTTAATATAATTTTATTTTAAATTTCTATAATATTTACATATGGATCTATTTATATAATTAATAAATACATATAAATGGTAAATGCGACTTAATAATATATAATGCGACAAGCAAGAGAAGCACTAAGAACATTTTATGAATGGATATTTTCTTTTTTATTTCTTATTAAACCAAGCATTGAGGGGTCATTGAGTTTTGAAGAATCGTTTCCAGTGACTGCTACTGTCATTGACATTTTGGTGTGTTATATAATTATTATGATGACTCTGGGAAATTTTAGTAAACTCTGTGATTGGTATAATACCTCGTGTTTTGAAGTCATACATCGTGACATGTGGATTGTTTGGAGTTTTTTGAAGTACAAAATGTTCAGAGAGAAAGGATTCAAAAAGTACAAACACACATTACAGCGCCTTAAATTACGTATCCGATGGCAGATTTTTATCTGAATCTTTCGAAGGCAAATAATCTAACAAAGTAATTTGAAAAGTGATTTAAAACGTAGCAAGTGTAGAAAAACGTATTTTCAAAATAAAATTTGAAAAAAAAAAAATCTAACTCAAGATTATCAATGTCTTAGTTTCGATTAAATTGACATCTAAAATTGTCAATTGAACGAGACGTTATTAGAGGCCCTGAGTGTAAACAACTAACTGAAGTTTTTGCCACTTACAAGAAATGCGAAATATGTCTGTATTTTAAAATCTATTTTTTGTTTGAGCTTTGCCCTAGGATTCAAATCCTGTATCGTCACAATAAATTAATGCTTTTTTTAGTCTATTAAAAATAATTGTGCCTCTCTACTGTCACTATTGAGATTACAGATCTAAGTAAGGAATTGTTAAATTAAAACGCAAGTTTTTTTTTTTTCTCTCAATGTTCCCGGGGAAAAAATATACCGAATCCGTTCCCAATCTTTCATACTCTAGCTCTGATTTACTTAACGTTGATACAATGAAACATTTCATTTTGTACATCTTGCATTTTCTTTGATGGTGTATGTATTACAGATCATTCAGCTTCTTTATGTATTTTTTTTTAAACATTTCTTTTTCATTCATTAACCCCTATGCATTATTCAACGGAAGGCTAGTGTTGGAGTAAAAATATAAAAGCTTTTACAGTCTTTGAATTTCGGAAAATAACTCACTGTTTAAAAAACCCGATACAACTTGTCCTACAAGAATCGCAATTGTTTCCCATTGTGACTTTGATGTGTCTTAATATCGTATAGGTCGTTAGATGTAACGTCAACGGTCCTCAAAATTGATTGCTCAATGCAAACGGAAACCTTCCAGCGACGGAAATTACTACCCCGCTGAGGACACAAAATCAAAATTGTTCGTTGTGACGAAATGGAGCCGAAATAAAAATTTCCATTTACTCGAACCGACCGAAATAGAAGCCCACCTCCTTTTTTTTCAAGGCCAGGACAAGTTATTTCCCCTGATCACTGACCACCTCACAAGAAGTCAATGAACTGTTGCAAATGAAAACCAAGGAAAATGTCAAGAATCCTAGTCTAGACAGCCATGTTTCATTTGGAGTGAGCGATCGTTTTACATCAGGTATCAATCATTGAGAGCATTGGAATCGGTAATCACGTGGTAGTGATCGTCCAATAAGCAATAAGAATAGGATCAGTATAAAAGCCGTTGCTTAACTAAAATTCGGTCTTTCTGATCAACTCTAAAGATTGAAGTCTACTTAGAGCACCGTAAGTCGGCTTTAGTTTTGAAACCTATTGAGTGAACAATCATTTCGATTTCGTTTCTTTATTTAAATATTTGTACTACCATGTAGATATTTAGTTTACCTTTTAATGTATTCTGATGAGAATGAAGTTCTTATATGGATGAGTTTATTTAATTCATTCATTCATAATTTATATTTTCTCAATGTTTGACACGCCGGCCATTTTGATTTTTGATTATCTAGATTTCATCCCATCGTATGGATCCAGATGTGGCCACAGGATAATTGTTAGCCATTATGTTATCCATTACAGTTGATTGGATATATCCGATTAATCCATCCTGTAAATTATCAAGTTATTGTTTCTTTATGTACGAAAAGCTTCATTCCCCCGAGACGACGCTAGCCATCTATGCTTGCGCCGACTATGGTTAAGATGAATAAAGCTATCCAGAATTGATATTGACATTGGATAATTTATATCTCCTTTGACGCCTCGATCTGAATTCGTTGCCGTTGGAGAGGGATTTGTTAGTTCAAGAACATTGGAAAGTTGTTCCCTTCTTTTATTTTATCATACATTCCATATAGCCTGGTTGCTAGATCGCAGTACCACTGCAGTACAGTCAACCGCACCTAAGCAGCTGAATCGAGGAATCGGTGTACCGATGCCTGAGTCTGTGACCCCGCCTCGGAGCCACCTCCGGAAGACCAATTCATCACCTGCGACCAAAGGACTACGAGCTGATGGACTTTACTCCCAACGAGAAGTCCTACATACACCCACCCCAGCGTTCTGGGGAAGATGTATCCAAGAAGGTACTGTTGTGACAGGTATCATCGTCAACGCCTAATAAGCCACGAGGTACATAGGATGAAAAGTTCAATTCCACAGTGAATAGATCTCTGTATTGTTCTGCCGTAAATCTACCTGCGTGAACGCCCTGAAAAGCCACGAGGTAGAGATTTAAAGAATTCACTTCCACCCTTGAAGTAATTGTATAGCATCGCCTTGCTGTTTAGTCCCCTTGCGGGAACGCGCCAAGAGACACGAAGGATAGGACCGAGCATCCACTTCTACCTTGAAGTGATCTCACTATTATTCAATTTCTAACTAGATCACCAGAGCTGCCCATAGTTTGCAGCTCTGTTAGTCCACTTACGTGATCGCCCTGAAAAGCCATGGAGTGAGGAATTGGAGGAGCCACCTCCACATACTACAAGTCAGATGATAAAGTCAGATGATCAAGAATGATGATCAAGTCAGATGTTCAAGTCAAATGTTCAAGTCAGAATTTCAAGTCAGATGTTCAAGCCAGAAGAAGAGCACGAGAGGCTGTTAAATTAAGTGTAAATGGACTGATTGTGTACAATTGAGATACAAAGCAAAGCAACCTTTATGATGATACATAGGCTATACGGGAGGCCATTGTTCATAATTAACTAGAACTTAGATAATTATCTTTGCAAAGTTGTTTTCATATACTTCACCATTATGTTGTATACATGTAAATAAATTAGTCGATGGATTCACATTGGTGTTCTTAAGTATTTGGTAGTATAATTGAGTATGTTTTTATGACCCTTGGTGTGTGAAATCGACATAACCTAATACCCTAGACACAAGCAGGTGTGGCACTCGTAAGAGAGTTGGTCTTACACCCCTAACATAAAAGTCTATTAACCGCATTGCTGAATCGGATACTTCCCGTTATGTTGTACATAGTAACTTAAATATTCCCAAGGAAGTTTTATATGTCATCCTTATTTTTTATTTTTTTGTTCTTAAAAAGTGGAAACTATTTTATTTTTAAAATCATTTTTTTTCTCATCAGCTTCATTTAGTAAATAATTGATATAAAAAAATCAATTTTTAGTTTATTTAACTTGTTTCGTTGTTTTGTCTTAAAATGCAGGTCTGTAAAGAACACGATACGTTTAAACATAATTATTTAGATATATGAATGATTAAACTTAATATACACTTTTTTTCCTGGAATAAAATAATAGTAATTGCTGTTTTTAGCTTTTCAATGCTAACATTGGATTGTTATAAATTCTTATTCGACATTACGCCCTCACATATTTTTTTTTTATTTGTGGGCAGAATGTAGCATAAATTTTGATCACGACGTAACACTTGAATCCAGTTTTTGCAGGAAACGAGTACTTGACATCTTTGAGTACCCCTCACAACAGAATGTGCTAATTTAAACAATAATCTTTATGAATGTGTGATGCTCAATGCTTAACAAGGCATAGACAAACAAATATTTTTAAAACCCTTTTTTTCCACACATTGCAATATTTATTGCAGGTAAGAACGACTTATTACATTATACAATGAATTACAATAACATATTATGTACTGTTTTGAATTGCAAAGCTTAATTTAAAAATATTTTAGCACGTTCATTCTCTAAGGAAAGTTTTGACTCTTGTATACTTGATGTTTTCTCGTGATTATAAACATAAGTAAATTGTGTTGGTTAGATAGTTTTTTGTTTGTTTGTTGTTTTTTTTTTGTAAATGAAAAATCCTGTCAGGTCACGCTATATGGATGCTTTTTTGGCTGATAAAGTTTTATACGCTAGGATATTTTATTTATTTTAATTTCAATACATTTTTCCTTACTTTTGAACTAATTCATACATTATGACTCATGATAAGACAGTTTCAATTTTGTTGATCTTATTTTATTCCAGTGAAAATGGTTTCTGGTATATTGCTGAAAATAATACAATTGATATGCATCCTATCATGTCTAAATATTCACGTGAAGGGACAGGGTATGCAAAACAAATCTTGACGTTATTTCTTTTTAAAGTCAAATTTATTTTGATATTTTATAAACTTTGATTAAGAATGGAGTCGACCCATTTATTGTAAATATATATTTACCTATCTATGGAAAGGAATTGATTATTAAATCTTTTTTAACAAAATGCTCCACCAAATATTCTAGAAATTATTGTATCTTTTAAATAAAACTTAACATAATTGTATCATCAAATTTGATTATCTAACTTAATATATATTTATTACAAGAGGAAATAAAAGAAAAAAATCCTATAATTCTTTGGCATACATGCATGTGTGTGTATATATATATATATATATATATACATACATATATATATATATATATATATATATATATATATATATATTATACATTATATCAACATATATATAAATATATATATTAAAAAAAAAAAAAAAAAAAAAAAATCATATATTTTTTTGACATACATGTGTGTGTGTGTATATATATATATATATATATATACATATATATATATATATATATATATATATATATATATATATATATTATACATTATAGCAACGTATGTACATTAAGCCTAGTCAATTATAAATTTAAAACATAGGTGACTTTCCAAAGTGCAAAGAAAAGGGATCAAAGCTTGTTGGAGAAACATGTTTTCAATTCAACGGTTTACCCGTTACCTGGCACCAAGCGAAGGTAAACATAAAATAGTTTATTTTTATTATGATTTTTGTTGGAAATGTACAAATAAAATAGCACGTTTTATCATTTAATGTCACTGTTTTAAAGTTAGACACACGATCATCATTTTACTTGTAAAACCTTGTATTTCTCATTTTTTTTTTCTTGATATAGATATCAGTTTTTAAATACATTTAAAAAGTACAATACAAATATGTCGTTTAAACTATATACATGTATTTATTTAATTATTTTGTTACATTGTGCTTATAATAACTTATATGGAAAATAACAATATATATAATATATATATAAACATATATAATACTATTAGGCTACAAGTTTTAAACTTCAACATTAAAAAAAGCATTCCAGATTTTAAAGACTGTGACAAAATTTTGTGTATGTTCATATTTTAAACAGTTTAATATCATGCACATAAATAATGAGAAAATGTTTTTAAATACGTTTAAAAGTATTATTTTAATGGTTTTTTTAAGCTGTAAGATTGTTTTTTACATTTTTTGTAAGCCTTCAAACAATCATTAATTTAATTTTTTTTTTATGTTATTCTTTTCAAAAGATCGGTGTACAATGTCAAGACGTCGTACTTGTTTCATAATACTATTAACGGTCATCAATATAATTTTAAATATTTTACATTGCAAAATTAATTTTACTTTTTTTTTTTTTTTTTTTTTTTTTTTTTTTTTTTTTTTTTAAAAAAAAACAAAAATTTTTTTTTTAAAAAATTTTTTAAAAAATGTATTTAATTATTTTTTTTTTTTTTTTTTTAAACGTAATGTCCTGAAACTTCAATTGTAATCTAAAAAATAAAAAAAAAATAAAAATACACACAAAGAGCGGATTACATCTGTTAGACGAAACAGATCAACTGTCAATCACTATGTTTCCATTAGAATGTAAGAATGTAAATAACCATGTGCATCAATTCTATATTGACTGTAACATGGCTTATGACAGAATAAAAAAGTAACATATATCACTCTCTGCGGGAGTCAGGTTCACCCAACAAACGTAAACATATTATACAAATAAAATGAAAAATCAAAAATCAAACAAATAATCTCCAGGGAGTATATTAAAGTGAATTTCAGATTAGACTGTCTTCTTTTTTTTTTTTTTTTTTTTTTTTTTTTTTTTTATTTTTTTTTTTTTTTTTTTTTTTTTTTTTTTTTTTTTTTTTTTTTTTTTTTAGAAAACAGCACAAAATGTGTTTCTTAACAAATAGATGAATATATTTCTTTTAAAAGATCAGTGTCTTTTTAAAAAATATATATATATTTATCACATATATTATACACATTGATAGGAAACTATTATATACTTTGCTTTTTTTTTATATTTTATATTTCAGAGAAACTGTGAGTCGAATGGAATGATACTCGCCTATGTTAGTTCAGTGAATCAAATAAGAGAGATTCTTGAAAATCAACCTAAATACGAGCGAGGTAAATTTGAAATAAAACTTTTACGATATTTTATTACACGAATCATAATTGTTTTGCGATAATCAAACAAAAAGTCAATGCTGACCGCGCTATGCCAATGTAGCGAGTACACAATTAAAGTAAGTGATACATTGCAAACCACAAATACACACAGACACGCAGAGTCATATACACTCTAAGCAAGTGACTAAAATTCAAAAATGCCCATGTAGGGAAATGTATGAAGGTATATATCATTGGTATCGAAACAGATCAAAACCATATTCAAGATTTCAATTAATTCCTTATGTCTCTGGTTTTTGTATTTTTCATATACACATGTCACGCCTCAATTATCCACATTAAGAACCCCCTGACCTACATCCTCCAGCTCCCCATACTTCCATAGCCATTTTATGCATCCAATCCGTTATCGTCCACCATTCCTCTTTCATTGGCTAAGCTCTATTTATCTCCCCTCGATCATTAAAACGCGCTGTAGCAAAGCCTTATCTGTGGCTCAAAATGAGGACCTGCTGAACGCCCCTATTTGCAAGCCATGGCCAAGTAAAAATAAGGCTACACATTAACATTTTGAAAATAGTTTCTTTATTATTGAATTTTTAAAAAAAATTCAAAATATTGAAATTTAATTCAAAGAATAGATTATAGGTGTTCCCATTATATGTCCATGTAAGATTAGCCAAAATGTTAGTGGTGAGTCCTTCGGGAAAATTTCAATATTTTACCTCATTTATCCTTAAATTGATTATAATTATTAATCCATATTCTAAATATTGCTGTAATTATTGTATAAGTTATTTTTTACTTGTAATTTCAATGAGTGCTTTAAGACATTTAATTAAAATTGTCCAGATTAAAATCATAATCTTGATTTGCATGGAAATTCTAGTTGGATTTGTTTTAGCGTTGAATCGCTGATGGGTTAATTGATCTCCGGATCTTTACACAAGCAGAACTTCAGACATTTTGCTGTTTCTAGAAAAAAAAACAACTTTTGTGAATAACTATTAACAGTTGCCTTACAAAATCGATAATTCACATAAGCATACAATTTTATTTAAATGGATCAATCAATCGCTTATCACCAGCTACATTTCCATCAAATAGTTTTTTTTGTTTGTTTTTTTTTGGTATATGGCGAAGTCTTTAATTCAGTTTAACTTCAAAAATACTCGTATTTTTTAATCTAACTGGGCATTCGCATAAATAGTAAAATTGTATTCCTTTTAATTTTGCAATGTGGATTTCACGCAAAAGGTAGCACTCAGTATGGAAATTCTAAAAACATTCACATCGGTCATCCCTTTAGCGAGGAAAAATAGAATCCTCGTGTTAAATTTTGATTATATAGCCCCGTTTGTTAAAAACAAAAAAAAGATGTGTGTCTTTAAAATGTTTTGTAACATTACAAAGAAATCTTAAAATTGTTCGCCACCTCCCCATTTCAATTTCCATGAGACGCCAATCGTATAATGATGTTGAAATTGTTTCTAAAAAAAAACTTTTTGGGCCTTCAAAAGATTCTTTGATTTAACCAATGCAGCTTAGTTATTTCGACCACAATGTACTGCTTCCAAATATATTTGTTTTTTTTCGAAAATGTCCGGTTTTCTTATTTAAGTTATCTTATATAAGTTATCGTAAATATCCATTTGCCTATAGGATTTAAAAAAAATAAATGAAAAAAAAGCAGCAATAAAATTTAATAAGGAAATCTCTTTGAATCTTCTATTTTTTAGAGGTTATATGCACTAATTCTATTTTTAAATGATTTGCGTAACACCAAATTCGAAATTAGTTCAGATACGACATTTGACACATTGCTCATGAAACCATTTTATGTTGCAAACAATGTTGCTGATTAACTGGTTACATTCCCGCTAAAGTAAGCCACTTTAAATGCACTCAAGATTTTGGTGATGAGAGGCTGTGCTCACTTTGCTAATTTTAGCAATTCTCATAACAATAAGAGTAACAGAGTGCAGTGGTAACTTAACAACTATATGTTTGACACGCGGGAGATTATCTACATAATTTATGATTTAATACCAACGAAAAACTGTAATATTAAATCTAGCTGTCCTTTTTTTTCACAACGTAATTACCAATAATTTGTCTTTCTTTGAGGGTATTTGACAACGAGTCGGCCTGATACCCTGATAAGTCTACTCACCACTGTCAATCTGCAAACTACCAATACCCTTCAAACTAACTAACACGAATCAAACGGCGACCATTAGACCCTAGCTATATATGACCGATGATACTATACCCTCCATAAAGAATTGTGTTGACCACTATGCTTACCTAGAGACTACCTAAACAATTTTACCACTACTGGTATATATATATGTTGTCATTATTTTAATGATAAAAATTAATTTAAAATCAATGCTTAGGACTACATTGGAATGGTCACAAAGAATAAAACACAAAATAAAAAAGCATAAATAATAATATCACTAACACACATTAACAACAATTTATACAATTAAAATCAGCCATTTCATATTACTAACCAGTCTGCTGAAAAAAAAAATTATAATTACAAAACTCTGAGAGCTCTTAGTCGGGAAATACTTTTGTTTAAAACCTGGTGGTGTAGTTGGGTTTTGTTGGTTGTTTTTTTTTGTTGTTGTAGTTGTTTGTTTGTTTGATTGTTGTTTGCTTTTTAATAAAAAAAAGTACTTAAGTTAATTAACTTTTAATCACCTCTATACTATTTTTTTTTAACTATATTTTTTTTTTTAAAGTATGGATAGGAGCAAGTGACGCAAACAAGGAAGGTCAATATGTTTGGGTGTCCTCTGGCGAAAATGCAAATGAACTTTCACCTCTTTGGGCAACGGGAGAACCCAATAATATAAGGAGGAATCAAGAAGACGAGGACTGTGTCAACATCTTTCCTACATTCCTTGTCAATGATGACCTGTGCAGCTTCAAAATGTCCTATCTTTGCATGGAAAAATGTAACATAAGTTATTTTTAAAAAATTTTAAAAAGCAAATAGTCCAACTGCAGCGAATAGACAATGAGACATAACGATTGTTAAGTGAATAGAAAAGTAGAAACAGGAATTGTAGAGTAAATAGAAAATTAATAATATCAATTTTGAGTGAGAAAAGAAAATAACAAAATGAATTTTTACCTCCAAAAAAAAAAGGATATTCTCTTAGTGAAGGATTTAGGGACAAAAAAAGGAAAAAAAAAAACACTTTTTGACTAAAAAATAAAAAAATAACACACTGTAACGATAATTTAACACACTCACAAAATGCATCAAGAGTTTTAATTGACACTCAATAAAGTACATTTTAATTTTTTTTTCAAAAACGAAAAGTGATTTTTTTTTTAAATGTAAAAATAATTAATTAAAGAGATACACTTTTAAATTTTATTATTATTATTGTTTAATGTTTTAAAAAAAGACCTTTCAGTATATACCTTTTTTTTAGCCTGCCACTACAATATACATGTTGAAAGAGTTTTTGATGATAAAGTAACTCTGTCGTGGAAGCCTGGCTTTAATGGTGGCCCACCACAAATTTTCACCGTCAAATATCAAGACTTGATGACCAATGCATCTCACGTTGCTGGTACAGTAACAGTACCTCGAATTAACCAAACTTCATCCCATGCTGTTGAATACTCCATCAGCAGCTTAACAATGAAAACTTTCTACAAAGTATACATAGACGCTAGCATCGACGAAGGTAAATTGGAATGCCCACCATTGACCATCACCACCAAAACGACAGGTAAATTGTATTTCCATTTTTATGTCTTATACTTTTTAAATGAACATTTATCAACATGAAACTCCTGGTATGGCGCTAGTGTTGTGGTAAAGCTTAAAATGACATCCAGTAACAATATGAACGTTGTCGTTAAACATATTTTTTTCTTCTTAAAATAAAGTCAACACATGTTCTTAAAATGTGTTTTGTAAAATAGCACAAACAGAAATAGTGCATGGACTGCCCATCATCATAGTGTGTGAGTTTTATACAAAGTTAAGGCTTATTGAACAGAATACACATTCCACAATAGTAAGGTGATTCCAAAAATATATTTTAAATAATTACCAATATTTTTGTTTTTAAGTTAAAAAAAAAAAACAAGAGAAAACAAAAGAACTTCATAAATAAATATTTTGATTTAAATAATTACCTGCAGGAAAATTAACCCATGCCTCTATGTATTTTTACATTTTTTATTACGTTTTAAAATCAACGTGTATGTCTAATTGATACACAGGCATTTTGAAAAAAAAATATAATAGTGAATGTGTATTTTCAAAAATAATAATTTGGCATGACATATCAGTAAAGCGTGTCCTAACATTATCCAAACTCTAACCCTTTGTCCAAAGGACCTCCTGAATGTCCAGTCAACATCACCATCCATGAGATATTTCCTAACCGTGTTTCCCTGTCCTGGACACCTGGTCAAGTAGATGAGCTGCCACAGATCTATACCATTCTCGCTCACAATGTTTCTGTATTTAAAACATTTCCCATTGAAATGGTTTTGGTTGCCACAGTATACACAAACAATTATTCCCGTATAGTCCACACTATTGAAAATTTATCGGAAACTACACACTATTCGTTTTCTATCGATGTTGAGAACACATTGGGTAAACGAAAATGTAATGATGTCTATGTTCAAGTTACAACTACTTCAGGTGAGGTATTATCACTTACAACCAAATAAAATAAAAAAAATGTAAATAGATTAATTTAAAAAAAAACAAATAATAAAAGCACACATCTAGAGAAGTAAAGAAAACCCGTGATTATATATGTCAGGATATGCTTTGAAGTCATACGAAATTGAAAAATACTGAAAAAATGCATGTCGAGGCTTAAAAATATGAGGCTAAATTCCTTTTTCCAACAGATAATCCTATACAAGAAACAAAAGATACTTTAAAAAAAAAATGAATGTTAAGTTTTTGAAGATCTCAATAAAGTAATGTTAGCTCAAGTTTCAAAACAAGAAATGATTTATGCTATCGTTAGAAACAAATGTATATTTGTTAAATACTATTCTCTTGGTCACTTTTTTTAGGTAAAAGAAAGTATTTTTTTGTTCATTTAACATTATTGTAAACGACAATAATTGAAAATCGAAATTAGGAATGAGGGAGATAAGGATCACTAGTAAATGAGTACTTTTTTTACTCCATAAACTTATATGATGATTAATTTATTGTCATTCTTCACTTTTGCTTATGTATTTGTGTAAGGAATTGTAGCCGTGAGGGAGACATCTGAGATTCAGTAGTCTGGACATCTGCTAAATTATGATTAGACAAGGGAAAGTCTTGTTTAGTTTAAAATCCCTAAGATATTCAATGAACCTATCGTTGTCCTGTCAAAAAAGAAAACACACATACGTATAACGGAAATTAAAACGAAAAAAGTCTAATACATTAGTTTGACATTTAAAAATCAACAAGAAATTTAACGTAACATTTTTTTTTTAAGTCGCTTAAGTGTAATTAAATATTAAGTAGTAATCATATATCTCATCTTTGAAATCATTTTTTATGGCTGAATAGATTGTTTAAATTTGTTATCATAAATTTACCATGCACAGGTTTACAGACATGTTGGTTTCCTATTTGGTTAATAGTTTTGGTTGCTTCCACTCCTCTTGTGTTGGCCGCTTGCATTGTTGGATTTTTTTATTGCTGGAAGAAAGGTTTGTTTAAAAAATGTATTTAATACTTTTTTTTTTTTTTTTTTTAAACGTAATGTCCTGAAACTTCAATTGTAATCTAAAAAATAAAAAAAAAATAAAAATACACACAAAGAGCGGATTACATCTGTTAGACGAAACAGATCAACTGTCAATCACTATGTTTCCATTAGAATGTAAGAATGTAAATAACCATGTGCATCAATTCTATATTGACTGTAACATGGCTTATGACAGAATAAAAAAGTAACATATATCACTCTCTGCGGGAGTCAGGTTCACCCAACAANAAAGTAAATTTCAGATTAGACTGTCTTCTTTTTTTTTTTTTGGCAAATAGACTCACAGTCTTGTTTCCTATGAATGTAAGCGAGAGCTTTATCAATAGAAATTTGGTAAGGATTCTCAATCAGGGAAGCTCAAGTGGCCCAAAGCAAAGTCTCTTTATACAGCAACTCCTTCTGAATCTTGTAATGCTGATGACAATAACTGTCTTGGAGAAGTGGTAAAGACATCGTCCCCCTACAATAACAAGGTTCTATGTGACCTTTTGGTCAATCCGAGATATTCGCGTTTTAAAATTTGATGTTTGGTATGGATAAAGTCAAAACGTTTTTATGGAAGTTGTTGTTATTTTATGTTGATGTTATCAATACAAGGTTGGATCATTAAAATGAAGGTTCGAGGTAGTGATTTTGGTTTTATAGGAATTTTTGAAATTTTCGATAGAATTTTGTAATTCTACAAAATCCTATTTCACTTTAGAATAACAAGGTTCTATTTATTTAACTCTATGCATTAAGTAGTTCCTTTCAAGAATAAATACATCATATTCATTATTTAGGTCACACATACTAACAAGACAAAATAATTTATCAATTATATTTAAAGTAAAGACAGAAAATACTTCTTTTATATAGTTTCTTTGTATTAATTAATTATTACCAACTCAAACATAAACATTAATTAGACAATAACATGGTTTACACAAACTTGAAATTTCTGCATTATTTTCATTCAAAACCAGCTATCATAATACAACAAGTTACATAATTATATTGTTATCGTATTCCATGTCTAACTTGAACTTGAACACGTCTCTTTAATCTGTTTTCTTAGCTTCATGTAGTTTATTAAGTGACATTACTAACTTAGGTTGAGGCAAAAATACTTTCGTTGATTTAATTGGGTACAACTTCTCGTGCTTTTAGGTTTTCTTACATATTGATGTTTTCAAATGCTATGTCCAAATGGCTAAATCTACAACCAAACAATGGCTCATTTGTAAATTTCATTACTCGGTACACATACTTTGTAATATTTTAAACTCTGGTATTGAAACTTATTAATCAGTACTTTAAGTACATGTCGTAAAATCTTTGAAGTCATTTGGCCTCAATGCTTCATGAGTTTATAAGGTTTCACCTGTTCACAGATTTAAGGACTCTTATTAGATTTAGTGGTGAAAACACTTCACATGGCAATGGATAATATTAACATTGCTATCAGTATCATATTTGCTTGACGAGGAACTTAAAAAAAACTATTTGCAAGTGATAATATAAAATGAGTAAAATGAAGCAGCGCTAAACCTTAAAAAAAAAATGGAACGCAAAAAAAAAACAAAGTTGTTTTTTTTGGTTGTTCTTTCGTTGCATTGCTTTTTTCAGGTTTAACACTACTTTGTTTAAATCATTTTATATTGTGCTAAAAGGATTGCAGTCTCTCTCCTCAAATACCCTTTTTTTCTATTGAATGTAAACACTCCGTGACCATTGAGTTAAAGGTAGATAACAAGAATATGATTGGCTGAAGATACCGAACTCATTTTACACGCTGAATTTTTATTTGTTTACCAAAAATAGTATCTCGTTAAAACTAAAATTATACTTTAGAACTTTGTTATTCTCAAATGAAAGGTCAACCTCGAGTTAGAACCTTGTCATTTTGTGTTTCTTGCAAAATCGGATCATTTAAAGGTTCCATCTTCTGTACCGTGATAGAAGGGTTGATTAACTGTTGCACAGGGGCAATAACTCATTCTTTTTTTTTTAAATCGACTTAGAATCTTGTTATTCTAGAGGGACGACTTATCAAAAGCCTTTAATGGAATAAAAGACGCATCATTACAAGTAAGGCTGAAAGTTAAGAGCCAAGAAATATTAATCCATAAATTAATTTATTAAGGGAATTACAGACAAATGAAACTAATCCATATAAAAACAACACTTTTGAAAAAAAAAACAAATGTATGGAATTCCTCTGAAATAAAAGAAAGACTGTAAGCCTGAAATAGCAGTCAAAAACTTCTAAGCAGTAGAACAAATACAAGAAAAACAAGTACAACTATGCATACATATGTACAAATCCAAGTAATAATGTCTGCCAGCAAAATTTTGGCAATAAAAATATATATATTTTTTAACCACAAGAAAGTTAAAGCTTTACGGGGAATGTAAGGACCAGCAGAAAATGTTAATATATTTAAAGAAAGAATACAAACAAACCAGGAAATAGGGACCGTACTAGGAATCCAAAATGAAACAAACAAAAAGCATAATGCAGGCTAAGCTGGGCGGGACATTTAGAAAGAAATAAAACAAAAGAGAAGTGAAGAAGATACAAAAACATGAAAAGCAAAAGGACAAAAAAATATCAAAATCAGGCATATGCTTTGATAGGTCGATGACCTGGACATGGGTCGACGCTTTTGGCGATCCAAACGAAAGCATCAGCTACGTCCGACTAGAAGGACGTGGTGAAAGAGCCAAAGCTCGGCACGGACTGTACTTTGTGATATGTATTTTTTTTTACTGTTTTAAACATTCAAACTATAACAAAAAGATAACATGGAATATTGTTTTATAAACTTTTTAAAAATTTATTTATTAAAATTTTTAAATGTTTTAATTTGTGATTTTAAAATAAAAAACGTACTTCAAAACGTATTTATATACGGCTGCATGCGAGCGTGCGTGGGTGAAAGTAAAAAAATAATTATATATAAATAACTATGTTGTATTTCCGTGTTTTTTTTCCAGCAAAAAGAACTTTCAAAGTGGAAAAGTGAGTTGACTATGAATTATGCTGGATTGAATGTATTATCCTAAACAACACATTTCTCTAAAAATCACGTTCATTTTGATGGAAGTTCCATTTATATAAAATGTGATCTAAAAACTTAAATAAAATCAGCCTCCAATATAAAAGAAAAAGTCTTGAAACGTTCGAAACAACCTGACAAATAATAGCGGTGGCAGTGCGGGAACTTCCCATTTTCTTAACAAACATGAAGTAAACATTCATTCCAGTAATGCACTTTATCACAATCGAAAGTAAATGCCTTTTAAAAATGGCAATAAATCATCAATACATTTTTAGACAATTATTATTTTTTATATTTTACAAAATTTAGTGTCTCAAATATGAATTAAGAATAAGTATTAAATAGTGGCCTGAATTTAAAAGCTCAACTCAGCCCGGATACATTTTTTTACAGACCAAATACCTACGACTCTCTAACAAAGGACATGACAAGTAAGCATTTTATGATTATATATATATATATATATAAATGACACCTGATTAAATAGAAACACTGTTTATTTCAGTTATAACAGTACTTCATCATGTTAAGTATTTCGTAATTTAAAAATATATTTCAATAGTTACATAGAATTTGTATTTAATATTATCATTTATCAAGACTGTCGTCATTATATTTAAAAAAAATTTTTTTTGAAAAAGTCAGTGGATTTCATTAATATTGTATCATTCTTTATAAATATATTTGTACGTCTCCGAAAAATTATTTTATATCCATGTTATTCATTTTTCTTTCATAAATATATATACACGTATTATATATGCTTTTTACAAACCAATCGTCTTGATTCAAAAAATTAAAATAGTATAGCAATTTTTTTCTCAAGATAACAACAAGGGCAATGACATGGCATTGCTCTACACTGCACCAATTGATCTAGCATCTTTTCCTATGGCCGCGTCGGTAGAACAGGAAAAAACAACCCTACAGGATATTCAGCCCAAGAAAATTGAACCGATCTACTCCAGCACTTCCGACATGATACAAATAGTTAATATGAAATTTGCAGAAACCGATGACCATCACATTTATAAGAACACTATTTGATAGAATACACTTTTGATACATGAGTCTTGATTAAAAAGTGGATCATTCATCCTCATGTCCCTTAAACCTTGGACCATTGGGGCACCACTGATGACATGTGAACTATCCTCCTGCTTTCGCCCCTGTCTTCTGCACTTCGCACACCATCACCTAGTTTTAGTTCCTTCAACTCTTTGATGTTATCGTCCCGTCTTTTTCTTGGTCTTCAACTTTTTCTCCTTCTTCTTGTGGTTCCCTGCATGATTTCTTTGGTGAGCCAAAGAAATGGGATCTTTACGTTCAATTAAAAAACTAAAGGTACAGTGCAGCATGCTTTGGGTTGGTGAACTTGTAAGCACGAGATTTAGTATTCGTCGGTAGAATCATAAATATGGAATGTTCTCCTCTCTGCTGAATACTTTTTGTTCCCATTGCATGGATCTTCTTGTAGGGAAAAACTGTATCGGGGAATACTCTCTTCAACATTATTAACGAAATAATATTTCAACAGATATTCCGTTGCTCAAAACTTTTGTAACCAAAGTTCAATTCATTCCTTTACTTTACAATTACAGTTCATGCTTTAAGAATGACTGATCTCATCAACTAATGTAAATTATATGTATCAACGTTTCTTAAATATAAATCCTAAATTGACAAATGATAGTCGACTAAAATTTCAATGTTAAGGATTTACACGTAAAAGATTTTACATTTTTTTTTTTCAGAAATCATGTATTTGTATTCAAAGTTTAAAAAAAAAGAATAAAATGGAAAATCCTTATTATCCATTTGCTAAACAAAATATGCAATGATCATATATATGTTCACTAACTGGAATATTCAATATAAATGCTACTAAATATTGTTCAGTTCTTTTAAATAAATTAATGTATTATGCATAAAAACATAACTATCATTATGAATCTGAATTTCACCACATTTAATGATTACACATTTTAATGAGCTAAGAAATAATGTAACGGAACAATTAAATTAGACAATTAATATATATATATATATTATATATATATATATATATATATATATATATATATATATATATATAAATATATTAACACTTAATTTGTTTGTATATTGTTGACATTTTCGACATTTTTATATATACATTACATCAGTCTGAGATTTTTTTTTTTTTTAAATTGATGCAATTTTTTTTTTACTGTTCTAACAGGAACAGGCTAGGTCGGGAATTCTCCCCTCCTAAATTGTAAAGTCTCATTTAAATTTGCTATGTACTGTGACGACTCCTGTAATAAACATCTTAAAACGTTGACAAAGTTTTTGTTTTGACCCCCTGCACTTTTCTTGAAAATTCTAATTTGACGACCCTGTTTATAACATGGACATAAATCAAAGCATCGCAACTAAACTGAGCTCATACCTACCAACCCATAAACAGTTTCTGAAACGTTTGGTCACAATATATAGACCAAAAAGGCTCTAATTAATATAAAAATTCTAAAAAATATATATATTTTTAAATTCATAACTTCCAAATGGCTTCTAGCAGTCAAGCAGTTTTTTGGTGTTCTTATTTTTCTATCAAATAATTATTTATTTAAAACTTTGCGCTTGTTTCCGATGTGCTTTTGTTTGATATATATATAAGAAAGAGATATGCTGACATAACGCTAAATAACCGAATATATTTTGAAATGTTCGGATTCTTAAAAAGTAGCATAGTTATTTTCTATTATTTTACCTAAATCAATTAAAAATACATGCGCAAAAAATAACGTAATTTTGCCTATATCTTAGCAAACTAATATATATTTAAAGTAACAACTAAGGAAATATTTTAAGCATTTTATCTATAAGTAATTGTTGTTTAAAAAATAATAATCAAAATATTTTTATTTAAGAATTGCATCTTAATCACATTTATCAGGAAAACTCAAACATCTGTTATATTAGGTTCTATATTAGTGCATTGTTATTATTACAAAATAAAAATAAAATTAATTGAATCTAAATAATTACAAAAATGAAGTCATAGCGTTATTGTCTATGCTAGCAACAGACCAATTTTTTTGTTGTTTTTTTTGGTTTATAGTATGAACGTAAGTGGCAAAACTGATGATCTTTTTCACTTTCTTAAAAGTAAAATTAATGCATATAATAATTTCTTAATTTTTATAAAATTTAATACAACTTTAATGTTTTTAAACATTTAACACGTTCTTTATTTCAGTCCTTCAAAAATATACTTCTATAAAATTTATAAAGAAGTAAAAAACGTACACTTTAATTATACTTTTAATACTGAAATGCCATTTAATAAAATTAGTACAGCAAAACTACATGTTAAAATAATATGTATTAATGCATGTATCACTCATCCTAATAAGAACAAAGCGAGTTCAACACAAATACTTGTTTTTGCGTAGGTAAGAGGGTTAAAATCGGGTATAAGATTTCAGTAATTTCGTTTAAACTCTGTTTGGGGTTGGTTGGGGGGGGGGGGGGAGAAAAGTAATACCATAGTTGCATTTGCTCAAGGCAGCAATGGATACGCCTCAGAATGAATTTGATAAAAAATTAACCTTCTTAGGTACAAATATAAAATTTCGTTTAAACTCTGTTTGGGGTTGGTTGGGGGGGGGGGGGTGAGAAAAGTAATACCATAGTTGCATTTGCTCAAGGCAGCAATGGATACGCCTCAGAATGAATTTGATAAACAATTAACCTTCTTAGGTACATATATAAGGGGGTTATGAAATAGTGTGTGTACAAACAGAAGTATATTTACACAATCAGGCTCATGAATAAGAAAATCCATGTTATGTGAGGAATGAAATTAATTAAAAAACATTAAATAAAAATAATATTTGTTTAGAAAAACTGCATACAAACAGGTACATCATCTTCTTATCTACTTTTTACACATTATCAGCCATCAATTGCATGGGAAAGACCCAAAATTGAAATCTATTCATTTTTCTGCTTTGCAAAAACTTAAGTCATTTTTTTTTGCTGTAAATCATAATTTAACTAGCAGTGATGTTCACTTGCAATTATTTTGATTAAAGCCGTTTATTGAGATTTTTTTTTAAAAAAATTAAAAAAATGTATATTTTATTTTTTTAAATATCACGACATGACTTCACAATGTTAAGTATCTACGTAATTGCATGTGAGTCTTTAAAAAGTGCTTACTAATCGAAAGCTGACCCACCGTCATGCAAAAATTAACGCGCAGGCGCATTTTGTAAGCGCCAATGTAAATTCTCTACTTTTAATTTGTCTTCCTGGCTTAATTAAGCTGGACATGCAATCTCAAGAGTGATGCAGTTTGGAGATAGTGGCAACCGGGCCTGTAATTGATGTTACGGCCTTTCACGGACATAAAACACAAAAGATTTATTGTATTTGAAGTGCTCTGAAAACGACGTTTCCTGTCGTTTTGTAAGCATCGAAAATCCACTACTTTAAGCCATCACGTACTAGTTATGGATGTCATTGAGATATAACTATATAATATGTTTATAATGAAGAAGATAAGTAAGAAGCTGTTAGTGGGCTGTAAAGGCCTTGCATTATTATGAACTACATTATAGAATTTTTTTACGAAAGGAGAATACAAACTGAACATTTATATTACCAATAAAAGTCAAAGTCAGTGACAGAAACAAGACACCGTTGACTAAAACGAATAATTTTAAATTTCAGGAACAAAATTTGAATTGAAAAAAAAACCACTCAAAAACAATGACCTTAGTGACTGGCACAATTAAATGCTTGCAACCAATACTTAACATTGTTTGAAATGGGATAGTTCTATAGCGCTTTGTTAGAAAGAATGACAACACATGTAATTCATTTTCGTAAGCTCAGTAGGTATTTGTTTGTTTTTTTATATAGAGCAGCTGTTCTTAATCTGTGTGTCGCGACCCCTGTGGGATCGCCTAAGATCATCAGAAAACACACATACTTGACAGTTTTGAAGCAGAAACCAAAAATTATTGTGTTTGGGGGTCGCCACAACATGAGGAATTCTATTGAAGGTTGAGAACCACTGATACAGAGGATCTACGATACTATAAGCATAAGAAAAAGGATATGATGTTCAAAGGAATACACGTGAAAACATTGCTAATACCAATTTAGTCACAGACGATGATGAGCGAAATAGTATAAGTTAGATTACAACGAACTCTTAAGCATTTACTGAATAGTTAAGTTAAAACGGAAAATGGTCCATGGCTTTATTGAAAGTAACAATACAAGCAATTAAAATATATAAAGTTAGACGCTTTTGATACGTGACGAAGACTGTAACACATCAAATGGCCCTCTTGTAACATAACTGGCATCGATCTTCTCCAAACTGTAGTTGGCAAATCACCATTTCCATAGTTTCCACCTCAACTTCATTATTCTATATGATTTGTATTTATGGTGACAACATCTTTCGTGGAGTTATTTTGTAAAGCAATGAATGTAAATAGCAAAAAGACTTGATGTTTTCGCCTGGCAACGTAATGCGAGTAACAAAGCCCTTGCAAAAAAAGAAGAGCATTTTGGGAGGCGAAATTCAAATAGATAGTAGTGAATAATCTCCCGCGAGAAGTGCAGCTCATAACGTCATTCAAAGATCGAAATCGTAAGCCATTAGATGAAGGTTCAATAGGTAACCCACCGTCTCGCGATTTGGCAGGATGTCACATACACATATACATTTATAATTATATATATATACTCATTCATATTTTGTAATTACTAATTTCACAAAATAAGTGTGTGTTTGTCACAGTTTTATCCTGGTGTTGTAAAATCAGTTCTTTTCATTAACGCTCTGTGGTTTATTTAAAATGTGCCGATAGTTATGACTCTACAAGAATATGAGTCATGGTTTCTAAAACGCAAAGCCACAAAAACTGTTTTGTTTATTTCTACCAAAGCCGTCATATTCAAAAGCACTTCAAACTTAATTGAGTGGAAAATAGAAATGAGTAATCATGAATGTGAAGTAAATAAACAGTGTACAATGTAGAATAAAGATCAAATTCGTTACACCGTAAACAGAAGAGTGGTCATAATTCATTTCTTTTAACCTTATTTTAATTCAAAAATAAAAATCCCCAACGTCTATGCATTGTTCTCCTCTGAGACATGAGCCGTTAGGAAGCATGCATGATAAATGGCAACTAGCTATGGTAGCACATCTATCCATAAACCGGCTTTTTCCAGAATCAAATATCTTAAAGTTCCTACAAGTTTAAACTTAACTTATGTATCAATTGTTCCAAATAACATGGACAAATAGTGAACATGATTTTTACTATCTCTTTAGCCAAACGAAATCGTGTACCATTTAATGCCTTTATGATTAATTTGTTGTTGTTTTTTTTTAAATTGTATTATTTATTTATGTGTTTTTTTAATACACAAAAGATCCGTGCATTGTTTGCGTTATTTATTTTCCTAATGATTTTCCGGCCTCAAATGTGTTTGAGGGCTTGTGAATTGAATCCTGTTTAAAAAAAAACCCACAGGGGCGCCCTTATCAAATGTGTACAGGAAACAAACACTATAGAAATAAAGGCCAAAAACCAAACACTATGTTTCATATAAACCAAGAATTTCAATCTATTGTATGGTCTAATTTTAAATGCTTTATTTGTTGAATTGCATAGAGAGTGAAGATTACAATTGAAGGGTACATTGTAGCAAGTAGGAACAATAAATAAACAATTGAAACATAATTAAGTCATTATTTCTATTATTTAAACGCATTGATATTTGTGTCATTTTTTTTTTCAGGACAAACTAATGATGGAGAGTGGGTGGGAAGTGAGTATGATGGAGAGTGGGTGGGAAGTGAGTATGATAGAGAGCGGGTGGGAAATGAGTATGATGGAGAGTGGGAGGGAAGTGAGTATGATGGAGACTGGGTGGGAAGTGAGTATGATGGAGAGTGGGTGGGAAGTGAGTGTGATGGAGAGTGGGTGGGAAGTGAGTATGATGGAGAGTGGGTGGGAAGTGAGTATGATGGAGAGTGGGTGGGAAGTGAGTATGATAGAGAGTGAGTGGGAAGTGAGTATGATGGAGAGTGGGTGGGAAGTGAGTATGATGGAGAGTGACTCCCTTCACTCATACTACCTCTCTGGGTGGGAAGTGAGTATGATGGAGAGTGGGTGGGAAGTGAGTGTGATGTAGAGTGGGTGGGAAGTGAGTATGATGGAGAGTGGGTGTGAAGTGAGTATGATGGAGAGTGGGTGGGAAGTGAGTATGATGGATTGTGGGTGGGAAGTGAGTGTGATGGAGAGTGGGTGGGAAGTGAGTATGATGGAGAGTGGGTGGGAAGTGAGTGTGATGGAGAGTGGGTGGGAAGTGAGTATCATGGAGACTGGGTGGGAAGTGAGAATGATGGAGAGTGGGTGGGAAGTGAGTATGATGGAGAATGGGTGGGAAATGAGTGTGATGAAGAGTGGGTAGGAAGTGAGTATGATGGTGAGTGGGTGGGAAGTGAGTATGATGGATTGTGGGTTGGAAGTGAGTGTTGGAGAGTGGGTGGGAAGTGAGTATGATGGATTGTGGGTGGGAAGTGAGTGTGATGGAGAGTGGGTGGGAAGTGAGTGTGATGGAGAGTGGGTGGGAAGTGAGTATGATGAAGAGTGGGTGGGAAGTGACTATGATGGAGAGTGGGTGGGAAGTGGGTGTGATGGAGATTATGTGGTAAGTGAGTATGATGGATTGTGGGTGGGAAGTGAGTATGATGGATTGTGGGTGGGATGTGAGTGTGATGGAGAGTGGGTGGGAAGTGAATATGATGGATTGTGGGTGGGAAATAAGTGTCATGGAGAGTAGGTGGGAAGTGAGTATGATGGAGAGTGGGTGGGTAATAAGTATGATGGAGAGTGGGTGGGAAGTTAGTATGATGGAGAGTGGGTGGGAAGTTAGTATGATAGAGAGTGGGTGGGAAGTGAGTATGATGGAGAGTGGGTGGGAAGTGAGTATGATGGAGAGTGAGAGGTAAGTGAGTATGATGGAGAGTGGGTGGGAAGTGAGTATGTTGGAGAGTGGGTGGGAAGTGAGTATAATGGAGAGTGGGTGGGAAGTTAGAGTTATGGAGATAGGGTGGGAAGTGAGTATGATGGAGAGTGGGTGGGAAGTTAGTATGATGGAGAGTGGGTGGGAAGTGAGTATGATAGAGAGTGAGTGGGAAGTGAGTATGATGGAGAGTGGGTGGGAAGTGAGTATGATGGAGAGTGAGAGGGAAGTGAGTATGATGGAGATAGGATAAGTATGATGGAGAGTGGGTGGGAAGTGAGTATGATAGAGAGTGAGTGGGAAGTGAGTATGATGGAGAGTGGGTGGGAAGTGAGTATGATGGAGAGTGAGAGGGAAGTGAGTATGATGGAGATAGGATGGGAAGTGAGTATGTTTGAGAGTGGGTGAGAAGTGTGTATGATGGAGAGTGAGAGGGAAGTGAGTATGATGGAGAGTGGGTGGGAAGTGAGTATGTTGGAGAGTGGGTGGTAAGTGAGTATAATGGAGAGTGGGTGGGAAGTTAGAGTTATGGATATAGGGTGGGAAGTGAGTATGATGGAGAGTGGGTGGGAAGTAATTATGATTGAGAGTGGGTGGGAAGTGAGTATGATGGAGAGTGGGTGGGAAGTTAGTATGATGGATAGTGGGTGGGAAGTGAGTATGATAGAGAGTGAGTGGGAAGTGAGTATGATGGAGAGTGGTTGGGAAGTGAGTATGATGGAGAGTGAGAGGGAAGTGAGTATGATGGAGATAGGATGGGAAGTGAGTATGTTGGAGAGTGGGTGAGAAGTGAGTATGATGGAGAGTGAGAGGGAAGTGAGTATGATGGAGAGTGGGTGGGAAGTGAGTATGTTGGAGAGTGGGTGGTGAGTATAATGGAGAGTGGGTGGGAAGTTAGAGTTATGGATATAGGGTGGGAAGTGAGTATGATGGAGAGTGGGTGGGAAGTAATTATGATTGAGAGTGGGTGGGAAGTGAGTATGATGGAGAGTGGGAGTGAAGCGAGTATGATGGAGAGTTGTTGCAAGCGAGTATGATGGAGAGTGGGTGGGAAGTGAGTGTGATGGAGATTGAGAGGGAACTGAGTATGATGGAGAGTGGGAGGGAAGTGAGTATGATGGAGAGTGGGAGGGAAATGAGTATGATTGAGAGTGGGAGGGAAGTGTGTATGATGTAGAGTGGGATGGAAGTTAGTTTGATGGAGAGTGGGTGGGAAGTGAGTATAAAGGATTGTGGTTTGGAAGTGAGTTTGATGGAGAGTGGATGGGAAATGAGTATGATGGATTGTGGGTGGGAAGTGAGTATGATGGAGAGTGGGTGGGAAGTGAGTATGATGGAGTGTGGAAGGGAAGTGAGCATGATGGAGAGTGGGTGGGATGTTAGTATGATGGAAAATGGGAGGGAAGTGAGTATGTTGGAGAGTGGGTGGGAAGTGAGTATGATGGATTGTGGGTGTGAAGTTTGTATGATGGAGAGTGTGTTGGAAGTGAGTATGATGGAGAGTTGGTGGGAAGAGAGTATGATGGAGAGTGTGAGGGAAGTGAGTATGATGAAGAGTGGGAGGGAGGTGAGTATGATGGAGAGTGGGTGGGAAGTGAGTATGATGGAGAGTGGGTGGGAAGTAATTGTGATGGAGAGTGGGTGGGATGTTAGTATGATGGAAAATGGGAGGGAAGTGAGTATGTTGGAGAGTTGGTGGGAAGTTAGTATGATGGATTGTGGGTGGGAAGTTTCTATGATGGAGAGTGTGTGGGAAGTGAGTATGATGGAGAGTGGGTGGGAAGAGAGTATGATGGAGAGTGTGTGGGAAGTGAGTATGATGGAGAGTGGGTGGGAAGTGAGTATAATGGAGATTGGGTGGGAAAGGAGTGTGATGGAGAGTGGGGGGGAATTGATTGTAAATGAGAGTTGGAGGGAAGTGAGTATGATGGAGAGTGGTAGGGAAGTGAGTATGATGAAGAGTGGGAGGGAAGTGAGTATGATGGAGAGTGTGAGGGAAGTGAGTATGATGGAGAGTGGGAGGGAGGTGAGTATGATGGAGAGTGGGTGGGAGTGAGTATGATGCAGAGTGGGTGGGAAGTAATTGTGATGGAGAGTGGGTGGGAAGTGAGTATGATGGAGAGTGGGTGGGAAGTGAATATGAAGGAGAGTGGGTGGGATGTGAGTATGATGGATATTGGGAGGGAAGAGAGTATGACGGAGAGTGGGTGGGAATTGAGTGTGATGGATTGTGGGTGGGAAGTGAGTATGATGGAGAATGGGTGGGAAGTGAGTATGATGGAGAGTCGGTGGGAAGAGAGTATGATGGAGAGTGTGTGAGAAGTGAGTATGATGGAGAGTGGGTGGGAAGTGAGTATGTTGGAGATTGGGTGGGAAGTGAGTATGATGGATTGTGGGTGGGAAGTGAGTATGATGGAGAGTGTGTGGGAGTGAGTATGATGGAGAGTGGTCGGGAAGAGAGTATGATGGAGAGTGTGTGGGAAGTGTGTATGATGGAGAGTGGGTGGGAAGTTAGTATAATGGAGAGTGGGTGGGAAGTGAGTATGATGGAGAGATGTGGGAAGTAGTTGTGATGGAGAGTGGGTGGGAAGTGAGTATGATGGAGAGTGGGTGTGAAGTGAGTATGATGGAGAGTGGGTGGGAAGTGAATAAATGGATGGTGGGAGAGAAGTGAGTATGATGGAGAGAGGGAGGGAAGTGAGTGTAAATTGCGTGGGCCGCCCTTTGATAATGATTTTTGTCAATAATATTTTTAAGACATTGGGAGAGGCAAAAATTTTCTTTTTGAGTTCGCCATCGGTGGCATAAGATCATTGTACAGAGCAGGATACCTAGAAATGTTTGAAAATTCAAATCGTGTAAACCATAACTATGCCAATTATACCAGCCATTTCTCTGGTTTCTCCTCGGATAACAATGCAACGAAGCATCATAAGGATAGATGATGAGGCACTGACACACTGTCCCAGCCGAAAGCTAGATGACACTCTCCGCAACATTGCTACGCTCAGAATGACTTACGGCAAGTCAGTAACAATGCAATGGATCCCGTCCCACTCACGGCTGGAGGGTAATGAGAGAGCAGACGAACGGTGCACACCAGCCACAACCCGAGACACCGGTTTCATTTCCCGCCATCAAGACCCTGCTGAGGGCACACTTCAGGGATAAGTGGATCCGACGATGGCGGGACGGCGATATAGGAAGAGTGGTGTGGGAGAAGTTGAAGGGACCCACTTGGACCGACGACTGGTGGAAGCTCACACGTCCCGAGCAGGCCACACTGACCCAGGTCAGGACGGGCCACTGTCCCACGAACGACTACCTGACCCGGATGGGTAGGAGAGACAGTCCACTGTGCAGACACTGCGGTTTCGACGTCGAAACTGTAGAGCACCTTGTCTCGTGTCCAGCGCTGGCGACGTCACGAGACTTGATCTTCGGGGCGCCCCCCATCATCAACCTCTACGGAGCCCTGGACGAACTCCGCAAGGCCGCCAGATATTTCAGACTGGTGCTTGAGGAGGCAGCATGGACATAGTCGCGTCCCCGTCCGACCGCAACAAGGGGGACTCGCAAGTCACCCCACAGTCCAGTCCGAGACAGAGGGAAGAAGAACCACACCCTCAGACCGATAGAACCGGGCCAGGACAGGCAAACGCCCGTGCGCGCGAGCCGAGCATGACGCCTGGGACACGTTAGAGACAAGTCCCGCCACCACGAAACCGGCCAACCCACCGCACCAGACGGAGGGTTGTCCGTGAAAGGTTTCAGGGGGACAACGGTAAGGGGGTGGGCAAGTAGCAATGGAATGATGAACCGGCTGTGTCACGAGCAAAAAATAATAAGCGAGGGGACAAGGTGGGATAGACACAGCGCAAGGACGACAAGCCATCTGAGTGGGGCACGATACGGCATGCTCGCCGTACCCCACGTAGAAGATGGGAGATGTGGGAAAAGGTGGAATGAGGTTTCGTCTTCGGCTAAGAAAGAGACTTTCGTTCTTTTGAATCAAGTCTGGACCAGGTGGGAGTCCGGTACCAACCCGAGGCGTCGCGGTGCGGGTGATCCGCGGGCGCCCCGGGGAACCATTGCACCGTCCGTCGGCTATAGGTGGTGGCGGGGCCATGATCTGTTGTTCCCCTTGTCCATTACGCTGGAATGGGTTTGGCTGCGTACAGGACACTAACGCGGGACCACTAACGGAGGGAGCCGAGGTCCCCAGGTGGTAAAGGCTGGTCAGTGGCACATGCCCTGAGTTCTGGCAGCTTTGGCTGCACTCTTTGGATAGAAACTGTTGGAGACGGTTGTCCGTGGCGGCGGTAAAATCTTGCTCGTAATAGTCTTCCGCCCAGCCTGGTCGGTTTCACAACCGGGCAAATTTTGACCACACGGCCCCCTGGTTGCGTGGGGGGGGGGGTCCGGAAGCCAGGCTTATCCGCGTCCATTGCTTATCAATGGGGGGGGGGTCCTTGATCCTGGTTTGACTTTAACGGTTACGAATACGTCGGACCGGGGTCCTGAACGCTGTTCTTCGTGAGCGGCCGTTCAAGAGCGTCCTGCTCAGTAACGCTTCAGCAGATATTAATGTCGGTGCTAGTATTACACTATTCTAATAAATAATGCCACGCTTCATTGAATGATGCAAACTCTGCTGTTGTTATGATAGCTTTCCCTTTTTATAAAAAAAATATGACATCTGGGCTGACCACTCAATCTGCCTCCTTTTCAGACTGGTAGCTAGAGTTTTTTGCGCCAGGTTAATTGACTCATTCCCCCACCCCCTTTCCCTCAACTCTGAAAACCATTATTTTAATGCATTAAATACCCGTTCACCCCATATTTATGTTCCCGCTAGTATGGTGCATGGGGGATATCTTTTCCTTCTCTCCCTCTTAAGTACGTCTTTGACCACCGTCAGTGCCCCCCCCCCCCATCTAAAAATGAGCCTTGCCCCTCCCCCGTTGAAAAATTGTATGAAAGGAAGACTGAAATCCCTTAACCCCAATACACAATGCGACGTGCTGTAGTTTATGAAAATGGTAAAACGTAATTTCTTTTTATGATGTAATAATGTTTCAAAGAACAAATTTAATTTTTAGAAGTTTTCTTTTACACATAAAGTATAAAACAATGCCAAAGCTATGACCGTTTATCAATTAGAATAGAACATTTTAGTTATCTTTAAGCCGTCGGGCCGAGACCGAGCACTGTAAGGTCGAAGCTCAGCATCACTTGCTCGGTGGTGTTACATGGGATTGTGCCTCTTTGTGGCTTGACGGACCAGTAGGGAGGTTTCCTCCTGAAGCTAAAAAACCAAAAGCATGACTTCCCACGCAACAGAAGTTGTGCGCTAACATGATTACGTGTCGCCGATAATGGATATGAGGCTTGGGTTTTCTAAAACCTTGTTGAGGATTAAAAACATGCGGCCTTGAGAAAGCCGCTCCTAAGTGACCGTTTTGTCCCGACACAGTCCCGCCCGAACTACTCCCCGAGCGGTGGGGTGAGGTTACGCATCACCTTCCCCGAAGAGGAAGCAAAGCCGTTCTGACCCACGTCCGCACAACTCCCAGGAACGGTGGGAGAAAGTTAAGCTCGAGACTACTCCCGGAGTGGAGGTAAAGCCGTGCCACACCAAGGAACGTACAGCACCCTGGACGGTGGGGTGAGGTAACGCAACACCAACTCCGGAGAGGAAGCAAAGTCATTCCAAAACAACGTCCAGACCACATGACTCAATGGACACCGGGGCTGGTGACGCAAAGCGGTCCCCTGGTGAGTGGAAGCAAACTGCCCAGGACACCATTTTACTCAAGACCGTGTTGCATGGCCGGGAGTTCCCAGGGACTACTAGGTAATGTTTCATGGCCGAGGTCCTAAGAGATAGAATATCGACCTCATAAGAGTATTGATCTTCATTAGTTATCTTTAAGGGGAAGCGGAGCGTCGACGAGGAAACATCGGGGCGTCCACATGAGGTTTTGCATCTTAATTGCATGGCAGTCTAGAAGGGAAGTTTTGTCCTTTCGATGCTAAAAGACCCCGGCCACTTGCATGACTAACAACGCAACGCAAAAAATATATTTTCCATTATTTTTTTTTGAAAAAAGCAATTGATGACACGCTTTATTTAAAACAAAATCCAACCCCCCCCCCCCTTTTTTGTTCCTAAATTATATGAATATTGTTTATTTTCAATTAATTGACATTTTAAGAGCGATTATGAAACGCATGTCTGCTAAGTTTAACTCGGATGCAGAAGTTTACGTACATGCTAGTATTGTAAGATAATCCTTATTGAATAGCTTTGACTAAGATATCATGAATAAAGTTAAGAACCTTCTACCCTCATATGGAATGGTCTATAAACTACAAAAATAACTTTAAATCTGATTTCATAACATTTAAAATCATTAGACATATTAGATATTTGGTGTGTAACTGACGATGATTTGGGATATTTTTATCCTCATCAAATGAACCCACTCGTTTAGGGACTTTAACTAAGTGCTGATTTAAGTTAAATAAATAAAAAAAAATACACGGTTCTTCCCGCTATACAAACTTCAACAAAGGACAAATGCATACATTTTTTTAATTTTCTATTTTCAATTTACAATTGTTGTTAAAGTACAGCTGATGGTACTCGTTTATTGTGACCAAATTTCCAAGAAAATACTCTCCAGGTACCAGTAAAGCCTCTGATTGATAATTCTCTCGGCTTCCTTTCCTAGATATAATATTAGGGAGATGGGTCTTTAGCCGGTCGGTTGAACGCGTTTTTCCTTTCTTTAGGAATAGTGATGAAGGCAGCTCTAACTAAAGCAATGTGTAGGATTCCTGTTAACAAAGATCCGTTTATGACTTGCAATAGCTCTCTACTAGCTAGCAGGTCAAGTTTTTTTTTAATCATTTTGTTGCAGACCTTGTCCAACACTGGTGCCTTAGCGGCGATGCACTTGTCCATAGCGGTTTGCAAATCAGACATATTGTAATGTACGGGAACACATTTCCGCATATGGTCCCCACAGTTGGGCAATTTCCAAATGCGTTGAACTGACCCCTTTAAAAAAAAAAAAAGTATGAGAAACATTAAATCTAGTTTGTACCGGAAACGACCACTTATAGCAGTAAAGCATTGTTTAAGATGTCATAGTAAAAGAATGTGTACATCTATTCAATCGTATTTTTAACATATTGTTTGTGTTGAAATGCATTCAGAAAGTACTGAAGTGGCCAGCAAGAGACACATTTTAGCTGGTAGGCAACATAACTAAATGATTAAAGATAACAGAGTAATGATTTCTGATATTTGATACTAGGTATGGACGATAATTATGTTTCATTTGTGTTCATTTATTAAATTTTCCTAATAATACGGTGCAGAGAAGGCGAAGGGATGTGAGTTAGCTGCTTGGACGACACCATTTTAACTGATATTTATATATGTTATAAAAAATTTGCGGGTGTTAGGGTGTGCATATTCTTTGGAATTTGACACGAGAGCGAGAAAGTGAAGGAATGGAAAAAAAAAGTGTTATACATATATACAAATCGTATAATTAGTGTATTTAGTGTATGGGTAAAGAAACTATGTTTATTCGTTTATAATAAATACCTTGAATAATTTTAATCTAAAACATGCGAATATCCAAGAAATTGTCCTTATATTCTTGCCAATAAGTTTACTAAGTGTAATTTCATGCATCATCTCATACGGCCATAGACAGGTAGGCAGAACGTGTGGCTATTGCCTCCTTTTAACAGAGGCGCTTCATTTCACAACAACCTCTTGGCAAAGAAACGTACGTCACCCAACACAACTGTAAAACTGGTCAGTCCTCCAGCAAAGCTGAGCCCTAATAAGTATGCTCTGGTACATTTGTTTCTAAACTGGAACAAACCATCTCAAACCGGGACGTCTGGCGAGCGTATGTGCTATCAATTTGTTCAATATTTTATCTTTTGAAGCAGCCTAGTAAAATTAGCTCAATGATCAATATGTTGGACGACCACAGACCATATACAGTTTATTACATGTGATGAAAATAAAGTTAATAAAACAATTTTTCGCCTTATTTTAATTCATACAAACACAAATAGAAAATGTAAATTAATTAATTGAGATAAATATCTTTTTTTCAGTGATAATGTTTTCCATGACAGCAGTCCCCGTCATACAATTCGCATTTATCTTGTGTCTACAAATACTGGTGGAGGGAAAAGGTAGGTGAAGGGGAAAAAATGTTACATTTAAATCATAATATAACAGAATTAATTTATAATAATTTGATTTTAAAAAATCCTATTTTGAAATGATTTATAATATCTGTCGGTAACATCAACAGCAAGATTTTCGACTGTTAAATAACAAAAGAAAAAAAAATTGTTTTTCTTTGGAAATTAGACTGAATGTATATTATTAAATCCAGCTATTACTTACAGTTGATAATATGGTAACGGTGCTTGAATTGGAAACATTTGTCTTTATTAATTCTTAAAAAATGAGTTAACAAAATACCTATTGACTGTTTACCTTTGCAACGAAGGAAACATCCCACTGTGCAAACAAAGTGGGTCAAAGCTCGTTGGAGAACTTTGTTTTAACTTCAATGCTGCACAAGTTACTTGGCACGAGGCAAGGGTAAAACGACTAT
>CAXITT010000498.1:550536-581688 GCA_964033795.1 Lymnaea stagnalis
ATAGATAGATAGATAGATAGATAGATAGATAGATAGATAGATAGATAGATAGATAGATAGATAGATAGATAGATAGATAGATAGATAGATAGATAGATAGATAGATTAGATAGATAGATAGATAAATTTCATATAATTATACACTTTTTTCTTATTTGTAGTTTGGATTGGAGCAAGTGACGAAAAGAATGAAAAAAATTTCATCTGGGTAGCCTCAAACGAAAAAGCTACAGAACTTGAAAATATTTGGGGCGAAGGAGAACCCAACAATAAAGTTATTGATGGTGGAGATGAGGACTGTGCAAGTCTATTCAATTCATTCTACGCTAACGATATCTCTTGCAACCGCAAGTTTCCCTACCTTTGCATTGAAAAATGTAACATTTATTATTATTTTTAACTTAACTATAAAAACAGTTTGATAAAATATTAACAAAATAATCAAGATTTACTTACCAAACGTATATCATTTTATATATTCAAGTACATTTAATTTTAAAAGGAAAAAAGAAGAACATATTTTTAATATTGTTTTATATAATGAATCGTAATTTTAAAAACATTTATGAAAAAAAAATGTATTTTTAAAATCAATATTTTTAATGTTTAAAAAAAAAATATCCCACTGCATTATATATTGTAAAATATCATCGATAGCAAACCATATACATGTGGGAAAGTTTTTAGCAATAAAGTTACATTCTACTAAAAAAAAAAACTAGTTTTAATGGTAGAAAGCCTCAATATTTTTTTTCTTTATATATCATGGCCTTCAAAATATGAAGATAGTAACGGGTATGGTAACATTGAACATACTTCAACAGGCATCATCTTATACTATTGAGTACTCTGTAATGGGCAGAAAACGAAATTATTATGTTAAAAAAAACGTTAAATGACCAACAACACACTCACTGTTATACCTTTAACTCAAATAAAGTGCAAGTTTATGAAAATATATAAATTATCAAATAATGTTAGGAATGCAATTTGTTTTTTTATTATTACAGAAGTATGTAATACATCTAATTCTAGTATAACATACAACCATAAACAACAAACATTTCAATTCAAACTTTTCATTTAAATTTTTCTGGTAAAAATGTAAATATTTTAAAATAAATACAGATTGTAGAAAGTCCAGTTGTTCCTTCTCAGAACAAAACGCTTTCGACATTATATATTCTCCCTTTTATAATAAAAAAAACTAAAGAGATTTTCTTTATATATATATATATATATATATATATATATATACATATATATATATATATATATGTATATAACGTTTAATACAGTTTTCCTCTAGAAAAATTGAACATTAAATTCATGATCTCCTCATAGCATTTATTGCGTTTTGCTACCTGACTATGCTTCAAAAGTAGACAAACATTCATTTCTATCGGTGTAAACGTGTACTTCTACGAAGAGTAATACAGTCATAAACTTGAAAAAGTTAACTGCAATAATGTTGACCTGGTTAAATAAATAACATTCTGCAAACTTTTTAAAATTTCGCCCACTATCCGTCTAAAATTAAAACCATTGCACTCAATAAAAAATGTTTTCTTTTGACATAATTTACACAAACAAATTCAAATTTTTCCTTTACGAGCTTTGTAAAAAAATAATTTCCGTATGTGCTCCTATACCATTTTTCAGAAGGCGATGAAACTTTAGTGAGATGTTGTGCGCACGCCCGCAATGTTTTTACAATTTTTACAACCGTTTTAGATATTCCGTTTTGAGCCAGGGGCCCTATGTTCTTTTTTTCTAATTGGAGCTATATAGATATAATTTTAAACCGTATGCGATCCTAAACCACTCAAACGATTGCGATCAAAATGAGGTGAGTTGTTGTCCACAAACTTGAGCATTTTGAGTCATTTAAACTCTTTCAAAATAATCCGTTTTGGGCAGTTGTCCCCAAATTCCTGTTTTATTTTTTTTATACGTGATTTGTAAAACACAATTTGCTTAAACGCTCCTACACCATTTATTAGAATGTAATAAAACTTTAGAGAGAGGTTATGCGCACGCCCGCAAAGGTTTTTAAAATTATTACATCATTTTAAAATGTTCCGTTTTTAGCCAGGGGCTCCGTGTTCGTGTTTTCCAATATGAACCATACAAAATATAATTTCAAACAACGCTAATGCATGGATGGATAGATTTTTAAACAAATACAAATAATGACATTAAATCGTGTGTGTGACCTAATGAGCAGGTTTCTGAAGTAATACACAAATTCTACAATATTCTGTTTGTGGCCGGGGGACCTAAATTCGTTTTCCATCCTTTATTATCCATATAATGATCTTACGCATTTCTATACCATTCATCCAATTGAGATAGAACTTAATAAATTGATATGGGCATTACGGCAAATGTTTCTAAATTAGAAAACCATTTTACAATATTCATTTTGGCCAGTGGCCCGACTTTCATTTTTTTTTTCTTATAAGGGCTTTATAACTATAATTTCAAACAGAGCTGTTGCATAGCGGGATTAAATTAAATCAAAGACAGAGAGCGCGATTTATGTTTGTATGCTACACAGTAAGTAGGGTCTGAATTAGTACCATCATTGTTCCATTTTCTTTTTTTAGGTTGGTTGCCCTAATTTTTATTTTTTATTTGCTATATTGTTGCTATGAAAATATTATTTCCGTTTGACGCCATGTATCATTGATCCCATTACAATAAGAAGTTGGCGGGTTGTTCTGCGCATGCCCGCACAGGTTTCTTATTTAGTATCATTATTTTACAATGCTCTGTTTGGGGTCAGGTGCCCCAAAGTCCATTTCTTTTCTTATTAAGCTATAAAAATATAATTTCAAACAGCTATTGCACGGGTGGATAGAGCTGAATTTGCCGGCATTTTATTAATTTTTTTTTCTAGTTTAATACAACTCTTTCAGAATTTCCGTTTAGGGCCAGGGTCCCTAAATTCCATTATTTCTCATTTGAATTATAAAAATAAAATTTCAAACAGAGCTATTGTATGGGTGTATGGAATGAAATTAAATACAAAAAATGACATTTCAGTTTCTGTGTTACATAATAAGGAGGTTTCTGAATTAATTCAACCATTTTACAATATTTCGTTGGGGCCGGTGCTGTAAATTCATTTTGTTTTCTTAAATGAACTCTATCAACATAAATTCAAACAAAGCTATCAACACTGCCTTCCTTGAACAAATGCAAAAAGGCAGCAAATTTGTAGTAAAGCTGAGAAACTAATTTTTGAATTTTTAGTGTAGATCGTATTTTTGTTATTTGTATAAATAAGCTTGAATTGTGTGACGCATTTTATAATCTAATATGACGTCGAAATCGTGTAATTGTTTTTAATTGAAAGTATTTCTTTAAAAGAGGGTTAGAATTTTGTTGTTTTGTGTTATGAAAGGACATTTGACATGAATCGATGTTTTCTTAAGTAATTAAATTACAGACTAGACAACGTAGGTTTTGAAATGTGGTAATATCGAGATATTAACGTTGGAATTGATGATTTATAAATAAATTTTACATTATACAACTTGGACTCTACTGCCAACAATAAACGTACCTATTGTGGGAGGTTTTATGTAAAAATATTTGAGATCCTCCTAGCGTGTGAAAATTATTAACTCTATGGATTATCGTAAATTAATTGAATCAAGTACAAACAGCGATATTTCATTTTGTATGTGTTACCTAACAAGTTGTGTTAATTTAGAAATTTCCACTGCTGATCGATATCTAAAAACAGATACCACAAGCATTTGTAATATGCGTCACAAAGCAATACTTTCATTGTAAATTCAATGATGCCACCCAAACGAAAAGCTTTTAGTTTTTCTACACATTAAGCACGAAAGAAAAAGCCATCACGAGCTTCGTAAATAATTGATCAAGATCTTGCAAGAAGCAAGATTGAAAAACGCTCCGTACGCAATGCTTAAACAAGTTCATCTGAAACATTCGAGCAACGGTAATCAAGACTCAAAACCGCAAATTCACTAAGATGTGCAAGCCTGGTCTATAATTTTTTTTTAATAATACATCCACACAAAAATACAAAAAATGTGTCATGTATGCTACGCATATACTTTTAAAAAAAAATTTACAGTCTGTTATTTTATTTTTTAAGCTAAAACTATTATCTTTACAGCGTGCCCTTACAATCTAACGGTCGGACGAATATTCAATAACAATTTATCACTTGTCTGGAAGCCTGGTTTTAATGGTGGCCTACCTCGAGAATTCACCATCAAATATCAAGATTTGACCACAAACATTTCTCTTGTGGCTGGTAGGGTAGCTGTCCCTAGAGTTAATCAAACAGCATCAACTGCTATTGAATATTCGTTAAGCGGCTTATCGACAAAGACTGCCTACAAAATAGACGTAGAATCTAGCAGCAACAATGGAAAAACATTATGCCCGTCTTTGGTAGTAACTTCTAAAACCACAGGCAAGTTTGCGAAAATACCTTCATAAATATTAATTAATTTTTTCAATACTTAAAGAAAAAAAAACAGAATATTTACAAATAAAATAGAGAAAAGTATTAACAAATACAAGTTTTCAAAACAAAAAGTCAGAAAAATGTTTCAATTTAAAGGCCATATAAATACTAGAATATAAAGGTTCCAAGAAAGTGTATGTCTAGAAATTAAACGGGCCTTAAAGGTAAAAGGAATACCTCAAAGAATAATATTTGCTTCATCAGACATTTTTTTTATTTTAGTATATATATATATATATATTAGTAATGCACTTTAGTATACAGGACAACTAATTGAAATCAATTCTAATTTTTTTAAATATTTTTCCCACATTAAAACGTTTAGTAATGTTATAATTTCAAATAGCATAAATGTAATAACAATTATTAAACTCATGTGTTTTATTTATATGCCAAAAATGCCTATGTCGTTTATTCAAATCATTTTATTATTTGATAACAGAGTGTTTGCTTTAAAATATATGCAACCGCAACGAGCTGTATTTTGTCCATTTGTAAGCTTTTTTTTCGTCAAAATAACCTTCTAAATTTCCAGTAAAAATTACAATACTTCAAGTAGCCAATGGCATACAATTAAAATAAATACCCATTTTAGCTAATACAATAAGTTTTTTTCGAACAAAAAAAAAGATAAAATTTCAAATAGAATTACCATAAAAGCTACATCAAGTTTCATTAACGCCCTATTTATGATACAAATTTTACAGGTATTAATCCTTGGCATTTAATGGCAGACATCTATTAATAGAACTTATATTATCATCCGAGTACTTGTTTACAATTAAATTTTACGAAATATTTTACACAATGTTTGTTTTGCTGCTTTTGCGATAGTAAGCGATTTATAAGGTTGCTAGGTCTACTTCTAAAATATAATGGACAAACGCACGTGGAGTAAACAATGTAAATGTGTAGTAAAAAATTATATATTTTAAAAAAAATTAAATTATTTATTTTCTTACAAACATTTTAACACGCATTAAAATAATCACTTCAAAATTTTCTTAAATAAAGTATGTAAATAATTGTATATACTTATGAAATGCGTTGTGAAACAATTGAAAATCATGGTATGATTAATGATTTTTTTCGGATAATCAAGTTCAATGGATATTCGATCGTTGTCTCATTTGAACTTATGAAAAAAAAATAAATACAAAAGGTGACTCTCCTATCAATCATCCTAAGCTATCCGGAGAGATGTGTTCACTGGCCTAGCACTAAGAAAAAGCACCAAAAAAAAAAAAAAAAAACAATCTCAGTTCTCAAACTAAAGAGCAAAATAAAATAGAAAAGGAATTTCATTTCACGTACTGCACATTTTACAGTAACTCTAGACTAATGTGACTAAACGTCAGTAAAAACGGGACTGTCCCGTGTTTTCACGATCGTACCCATTGTCCCGAAAATTCTCTTGAGACGCTTAAATGTCCCGTTTCTAAAATCAAACAGATTTTCAAATCACTAAATTTTTATTTATAATGTAACTTCAAGAAATATTTCGGCTATCTGTGTAGCAAGTGCCAGTAGTGAGGTGAGCTCATGTGATTGCTGCACAGTCCCTACATTACGTAGTAGACCGTGATGTTTTCCGGTCTTATAAATGGCAGGCGCTATTCATTCCAATCATTTTAGCATATCATAACAGAGATTTTGAGAAGCTATATATGTAAAAGCACGAACTATAAAATGCCCTAAAAATTGTTAGCTTTAACTTTCGTTTTAAAGGTCCTCCTGAATGTCCAGTCAATATTAAAATCGAAGAAGTAGCCAATGACCGCGTTTTGCTCTCCTGGACACCTGGTAGAAAAGATGAGCTCCCGCAATCCTTTAACATTCTGGCACGCACTAAGTCTGTATCCACGGACGTTGCCGCGGAAAGTGCTCCTATTGGCCAAGCCCACACAAGCAATTATACCCGTGTAATGTATACAGAGGCAAATTTATCAGAATTGACAAATTACACGTTTACATTCGACGTTAAGAACAACTTTGGTATAAGGAAATGTGATCAAGTCAATGTGCAAGTTCAAACTACTTCAGGTGGGTATTATAATATACATGTCAGTCAATTATAATTTGTTTTCTTCATCTTAAGAATATTAAATAACCTAGCTATAATAAAACTGATCTAAATGCATAAGTCTAATAAAATATTGGTGCTGCAATTGTAAAGCGGGCGGAATATTTTTACATTTCAATAAAAACCAGCATAGTTTTCCTTATCACAACGAGTATGAATTTAGCACTTATAATATTTAAAAAAAAAGTGTTTCTGTTTGTTTGTTGCTTTTTTCCAGTGTAAAAAATAATGTAAGGGTTTTTAACTGAAATGAATCTTTAGAATAATAGAACAATTTTCTTGTCAAATACTTGTTATCAAACCACGAAAAAAAATAAAAAAATTTCATTGCTTGAATGTCTTCATCTTTAAAAACGCATTAAAAGTAATGTATATCGTTGAAGATAGCTTTATTTTAAGTTAATTTTATTTTTTAAAATTATATTTTAAAAAAAAAATTCTCAATAAAGTATAAATAATCATATTGAATAAATATTGAGAAAAACATAAATGTAGTCTTTGAAAAAATATTAATTAAAACCAAGTTTCATCTAAATGCTTTCTACAGAAAAATCTAAAACAAGAAAAATTAGACAATTTTAAATTAAAAATAACAATCATTCAACAATTTCAGATCATACTGTAGCTTTCTCCATCTTGTGGAGAAAAGAAAATTATTTCATCAAGGAAAATTAATTTAATACCTTCTCAAATGATAATTTTAAAATCATTAAGGAAATAATACTAAAAATTGTATAAACAATATTGTTGAAATATAATAAAAAAAAAAAAAAATTAAAACATTTTTAGACACGCCATACGTTTTTTTGTTTTCTTTTTAAATCTGAGTTCTGACATTTTTTGAGGTTTTAATGTTAAAACCATTTCTTTTGCAGCGTGTCCTTACAATTTAAAGGTTGGAAGAATTTTCAATAATAATGTAACTCTTTCCTGGAAGCCTGGTTTTGATGGTGGCCAGCCTCAATCATTTAATGTCACATACCAATTTTTGAGGACAAAAGTAATTGGTGTATCCGGTACGGTAACAGACAGTAGGGTCGGTCACATGAATTCCGGTGGTATTGAATATACCGTGATCGGCCTATCAGCAAAGACCCCCTACAAAATATACATAGAAGCTAGCAACAACAAAAGGAAAACGACATGCGCACCTTTAACAGGCGCCTTCGAAACAACAGGTATTTTTTGTATTTTTAAAAAAATATTTTAAATGTGAGATTTAACAAACAAAAATGCTTTTAACAATTCAAAGCTTTAAATGATGAACAGTTATAAAGAAAATATTTAATTAACTTTTCCATTAACATTTGAAAATTCATGAAAAGCAAGAAAATATATAAGTCAAATACATTAAATTGAAAGAAACAGCAGGTGTATTTCAAGAAAATTAATTATGTTTCCTTTACTTTTTTCATTTAGATTGTGTATAGCTATGGAATGTACTTGTTAAAAAAAAACTTATTACAACTAATTTAGATTAACGAATTTTAAAAAAAAAAGTTTTTTATATCAAATACTATAAGTCTGAAAATAATAGCTCTTTCACACGTAGTGTATGCAACTTATTTTATCTTAGTATAACAATCCATTTATAACAAAAGATGTGAAAACGCGACGAACTAAATAATATGCTAAAAATGATCAGATTTAACGTATGTCCAAAGGACCCCCTGAATGTCCAGACAATATTACAATCGATGAAGTAGCCAATGACCGCGTTTCGCTCTCCTGGACACCTGGTAGAAAAGATGAGCTCCCGCAATCCTTTAACATTCTGGCACGCACTAAGTCTGTATCCACGGACGTTGCCGCGGAAAGTGCTCCTATTGGCCAAGCCCACACAAGCAATTATACCCGTGTAATGTATACAGTGGCACATTTATCAGAATTGACAAATTATACGTTTACATTCGACGTTGAGAACAACTTTGGTATAAGGAAATGTGATCAAGTCAATGTTCAAGTTCAAACTACTTCAGGTGGGTACTATAATATACATGTCAGTCAATTATAATTTGTTTTCTTAATCTTAAGAATATTAAAATACCTAGCTATAATAAAACTGATCTAAATGCATAAGTCTAATAAAATATTGGTGCTGCAATTGTAATGAGGGCGGAATATTTTTACTTTTCAAAAAAAACAGCATAGTTTTCTTTATCACAAGGAGTATGAATTGAGCAATTAAAATATTTCAAAAACTGTGTTTATGTTTGTTTGTTGCTTTTATCCAGTGTTAAAAATAATGTGAGAGTTTTTAACTGAAAATAATCTTCAGAATAATAGTACAATTTTCTTGTGAATCTATATATATAGGAAATACTTGTAATCGAACCACAATAAAAAAAATTTTTTTTTTTCATAGCTTAAATTTAATCATCTTTTAAAATGCATTAAAATTAATGTATATAGTTGAAGGTAGCTTTATTTTCAGTTAACAATTTTTTTTTTAAAAATTTATTTTAAAAAAACTCTCAATAAAGTATAAATAATCACGTTGAATAAAGAGTGAGGAAAAAAAGAATGTAATCTTTGAAAAAATATTAATTAAAACCAAGTTCTATCAAAATGCTTTCTAAAGAAAAAATGAAAACAAGAAAAATTAGACAATTTCAAATTAAAAATAACAATCATTCAACATTTTCAGATCATACTGTAGCTTTCTCCGTCTATGTGGAGAAAAGACAATTATTTCATCAAGGAAAATTATTTTAATACATTCTCAAATGAACATTTTAAAATCATTAAGGAAAAAATACTCAAAATTGTATAAACAATATTGTTGAAATATGATTTTAAAAAAAAAATATAAAAAATTAAAACATTTTTAGACACGCCATACGTTTCTTATTTTCTTTTTAAATCTGAGGTCTGACATATTTTTAGGTTTTAATGTTAAAACTATTTTATTTTTGCAGCGTGTCCTTACAATTTAACGGTTGGAAAAATTTTCAATAATAATTTAACTCTTTTCTGGGAGCCTGGTTTTGATGGTAGCCGGCCTCAAACATTTAATGTCACATACCAAGAATCGGGGACAAAAGTAATTGGTGTATCCGGTACGATAACGGACTGTAGGGTCGGTCACATGAATTCCGGTGGTATTGAATATACCGTGATCGGCCTATCAGCGAAGACCCCCTACAAAATATACATAGAAGCTAGCAACGACAAAAGGAAAACGACATGCGCACCTTTAACAGTCGCCTTTGTAACAACAGGTATTTTTTGTATTTTTTTAAAAATATTTTTAATGTAAGATTTAACAAACATAAATGCCTTTAACAATTTAAAGCTTTAAATGATAAACATTTATAAAGAAAATATTTAATTAACTTGTCCATTGAAATTGGAAAATTCATGAAAAGCAAGAAAATATATAGACTAAGTCAAATAAATTAAAGTGAAAGAAACGGCAAGTATATTTCAAGAAAGTTAATTGTGTTTCCTTTACTTTTTTCATTTAGATTGTGTATAGCTATGGAATGTACTTGTTGAAAAAAGACTTATTACAACTAATTTAAATTAACGAATTTAAAAAAAAAAAAGTTTTTTATATCAAATACTATAAGTCTGAAAATAATAGCTCTTTCACACGTAGTGTATGCAACTTATTTTATCTTAGTATAACAATCCATTTATAACAAAATATGTGAAAACGTGACGAACTAAATAATATGCTAAAAATGATCAGATTTAACGTATGTCCAAAGGACCCCCTGAATGTCCAGTCAATATTACAATCGATGAAGTAGCCAATGACCACGTTTTGCTCTCCTGGACACCTGGTCAAAAAGATGAGCTCCCGCAATCCTTTAACATTCTGGCACGCACTAAGTCTGTATCCATGGACGTTGCCGCGGAAAGTGCTCCTATTGGTCAAGCCCACACAAGCACTTATACCCGTGTAATGTATACAGCGGCAAATTTATCAGAATTGACAAATTACACGTTTACATTCGACGTTGAGAACAACTTTGGTATAAGGAAATGTGATCATGTCAATGTTCAAGTTCAAACTACTTCAGGTGGGTATTACAATATACATGTCAGTCAATTATAATTTGTTTTCTTCATCTTAAGAATATTAAATAATCTAGCTATAATAAAACTGATCTAAATGCATAAGGCTAATAAAATATTGGTGCTGCAATTGTAACGAGGGCGGAATATTTTTAATTTTCAATAAAAACCAGCATAGTTTTCTTTATCACAAGGAGTATGAATTAAGCACTTAAAATATTTAAAACAAACAGTGTTTCTGTTTGTTTGTTGCTTTTTTCCAGTGTTAAAAATAATGTGAAAGTTTTTAACTGAAATGAATCTTTAGAATAATAGAACAATTTTCTTGTGAATCTATATATATAGGAAATACTTGTTATCAAACCACAAAAAAAAAAAAAAAAAAAAATTGTTTTTTCATTGCTGGAATTTATTCATATTTAAAAACGCATTAAAGGTAATGTGTGTAGTTGAAGGTAGCTTTTTTTTAAGATTTTTTTCAAGTGTTAAAAATAATGTGAAAGTTTTTAACTGAAATGAATCTTTAGAATAATAGAACAATTTTTTTGTGAATTTATATATATAGGAAATACTTGTTATCAAACCAAAAAAAAAAAAAAAAAAAAAAAATTGTTTTTTCATTGCTGGAATTTATTCATATTTAAAAACGCATTAAAGGTAATGTGTGTAGTTGAAGGTAGCTTTTTTTTAAGTTAAAACAATTTTTTTTGAGATTAGCTTTAAAAAAAAGACTCTAAATAAAGTATAAATAATCACATTGAATAAATAGTTAGGAAAAACAAATATTTAATAACATTTTTAGACAAGCCATGTGTTTCTTATTTTCTTTTTAAATCTGAGGTCTGACATTTTTTTAGGTTTTAATGTTAAAACCATTTCTTTTGCAGCGTGTCCTTACAATTTAAATGTTGTAAAAATGTTCAATAATAATTTAACTCTTTTCTGGGAGCCTGGTTTCGATGGTAGCCGGCCTCAAACATTTAATGTCACATACCAAGATTTGGGGACAAAAGTAATTGGTGTATCCGGTACGGTAACAGACTGTAGGGTCGGTCACATGAATTCCGGTGGTATTGAATATCGAAGTGGCTATAGGTACCCGAGTACCCATCATCGCCAATGACTATTCGCACCCGAAAGTCTTAGTAATCGAAAAAAAACCTGATCCGAACCAGAGGCTTAATAATCGATAAGTTTGCCGCGCTTTCTTTTATAAAAATGGAGGTTGGCAGCATTTTTGACACCTATGCGGCCTATGTGTCTTTTGAAGACGAATTGAATTATTTTTGTAAAGGACACAATGTGTGTTTCACTAAAAGATCGCCAGAGAAGATGAAAGATCCAAATTTGGAACACCTTAAATATGAATGTATAATTCACTGCTGTAAACACGGAGTTAAACGCAAGTCAAAGTCTTCAACGACAACAGGCCACAGAAAATAACAAGCTAAAGGCGTAAGTAATAAAGTAATAATAATATGTTAACTTTAAATTTATTTGGACTTGTCAAGTAATAATTCTTTCTCCAAGCCAATGATTCTTATCACGGTAAATGTAGAGGACGAATGCCACTATTTTATCGATGGCCGCGACTAATGAGTCACTAATATCCCTAAATCGATCCCTATGCCTAACCTGAACCCTAAATCGACTCCTCAACCTAACCTAAACCCTAATTCACTGCAACTATAATAAAGATGCAAATGACGCCGTGGCATTCATGCTCTACATTAGCCCTTATCAATTGTGGCAATTCGTTGAGAATTTTTATATTTTTCAGTTCTTTCAAATTGGGATGCCAGGCAAAGATAAAGCTTGTTGCCAAGAGAAATCCATCTCGGCAAGAAATGACCAAATCAATGCTTGAACATACTGGCCATGAGGTTTCAAAAGAAGTAAGTGCATGTGCTGCGAAAAATATTTAGACAAAATAATAATAGCATATTCGTGTGGCAGGTTGTTTCACCTACAGGTACACTAGTACTATAGAGTTAGAGATGGATGCATTTAAAAGAATGTTTTGTACCATTCATTAACCCATTCAATCTAGGGCGCTCAGAAATTTTATCATTGAAAACTTTAGGTTACGGTTAGGGTTATCACCCTTACCATATAATTAGAAACTTTGTGATTATTGTGACATATAATAAACTTAAAACATTTATCCCCAAGGTGAAGGTTAGTTATTTTTATGTACACCACACTATATAAGACCAACGTTCCCTCTAAGGCTTGTTGATTTGTGTGCAAAATCATACAGTTATGTGCAAAGTTTTACAGCATCAACTTTTTTGTGTGCAAAATTTTACAGTCCAGAAACACAAGCACACACTTACAGGGAAATTTGCTGCACGGATATTCAAAACTGCTGCGTGGCGTCTGTGAGATGGGAACATTTTATAAGACCACTAATAATAATAATAATAATGTTTGCTGGGCATATTTTTTTACATAATACTTATTATTGCAAAATAACATTTGTGTGTTTTTTTTCCAGATGTGCCGCTTGTATCCTGAAAACTGCAAGTGGAACTAAATGCGGCAACGCATCTGTTGATGTCCTGCACCACGATTCAGGAATCTGAGGTCCGGCAAGTGCTTGAAGAACAGCATGATGCGGATTTGCTCCCCAGGGATATTTACAATATTAAGTCAAGTATAAATAAATCATCTTCTGATGCAACTGAAACTCAATCCATACTTCATTCTATATCACAAGCTGGTGGAAGTGTGTCGTATGGACTAACAGAAAGTGGGGAATTTAAGTATTTATCATACATGACTGATGATATGATTAGAATTGTTGCCCAATATCCAGAGGTTTTATTTTTTGACATATAAAACCAATAAATATTTATATCCACTTTTGACTGTAATGGTTATTGATGGAGAGGGCAGGGGCATTCCTGTTCTTCCTGGTTTTGTAAAAAATGAATATACAGAATCTATTTCTCTTTGTTTGCAGCTTCTTCTGAAGAATTCTGATTCCAGTCTTTTCAAGTGCTTTGTAGTTGACAAAGACATGGCTGAAATCTCTGCTATAAATGATCTGTTTCCAAATGTACCTGTTAATCTATTTCATTTTCACATTAACCAGGCTATGCACATGTTTCTTTTGAAACATGTAGGTCCTGAGTATGATATGCCAATTCTTGAAGGATTTATGTCTCAAGTTTATACTGAGTTCTACCATAATGTTTAAACTTTTAAATATGTCTAGAAAATTCTTATCTTTTGTGAATATGCCTTGCTGAAACTAGTTTTGTAAAATATTTTTTTTAATATTTTTTTTTTCACCTTTGCCTGATAATTTCACATTGAAATGCTTTAAATTTCATTATATTTGACTCCTATATTTCTAATATTGCTTAATTTAATTTTTTTCTCTTTTTAAAGTGGTCCACTTAGGATTTCCATTTATCTCTGACATCAAATGTATTATGAGGAAAAGTATTATTACCACATGCTTCAAATTTGCAAGGTTGTTTATATTATAGTCTCTACATAATGATTATGATTGATCTTATTTATTACATGTCTGATAAAAAAAATTCAGAAGTTTTTATCATCTTATTTTTATTGGGCTCAAGGTATGTGGGTTGTTGGGATAATGCATTCATTTATATTTTATCAATTATATCTATGTTCTTAAATTGTTTTTTTTAATTAATGAGTTGAATATGTTCATGGTGTATGCATCCAATGTTGTTTCAGTGTCTTTTTCAGCTTTTATAGATAATATAGCATTTTCATTATATTTTTTTCTGACATCAATTAATGAATCAGGAGGAATAGTTTTGGAACTACATAATTGAAACTTTGCATGCTTATTTATATTGAGATTCTTTACTTTATGATGGATTGTTTTTAAACAAATGTCTCATAGGAAAAGGTTTCAGAGAATGTTTGTATTTATGCATTTTATTTATTAGGTTGATGTGTTAATTTTTTTCCTATCTTTTCTGTCTTAGTTTTCTAATTGTTTTTTAAATCATGAAGGATATATGTACATGGTGTATGCATCCTATATCGTTCATGCAGCCTCTAATTTAAAAAAACACAATTTTATTATTTTTTTTTTTTCATTTTTCTCAATTTTGCATTTTCCTGATTTTTAAGGAACGCCAAATGAATCGGGAGGAAAAGTATTCTAGCTACAGCCTTCAAACATTGCATGCTTCTTTTCATTGATATTCTTTACGAAATTCAAGAGTTTTTTATATATATATATATATCCAACTAGAAAGTTTTATAACATTTTTACATTTGCTACCCCTGAAGAGTTCTCCAATATTTATGTGACCCCACATACATGCCAATTGTAACAATTCCAATAACTGCTGTGTAATAATCTTCTTTAAACTTTTTGTCAATGTTATTCTTAATATGTATGCCAAGTTTCATTTACAATACAGTACAATAATTTACAATGCAATGCAATACAAATTTGTTTTTAATCATTTTGCGTAAAGTCAAAATTGGTATTAAATGTTTAATTTTTTGCAATAAAAGTCACAACAATTTTTTTTTTAAATTTAGTGGATTTTTGTCTTTCTGTTTGTATATGGTTTGTATGTACTGTATTTTTTTCAATGGCTCTATTTATTTAGGTTATCAGTATTTTATTTTCAATGTGGCATGACTTAGTTGCCTTGAAACCAAACTCCCTTCACAGATCACATATATTTGCTCCCACTCAATCATTACATCTGTACTTAAATGAAGAAATGATACAGTACAAACAATAGTTAACTGTACGGGTACCAACAAGGAAGGTGAGAAAGTAAAAGGAGACAAATGGCAAAGGAATGATGTGACCTAATTGAATGAGTTTAATGGCTGCCTACTCCATACTGGCCCCTAATTTATTTTATGGATTACTTGAGTACACAACTCAAATAACTAACAACCAAACAAAAATGTTTGCAAGTCAGTTAAGGGTTTTTTTTCTATTAAATTATGTACCAGTGTGTTAGACCCAGCAGACAGATATGGTAAAAAAAAAAAAAGACTATTCCTCCAAAAATAAGTCTCCTTCTCATACTTTATACAATGGCATCCTTTAACTTTAAGATGTTCATTGCAACTACCTTGTGAATTAGGTCAAGTCAAATGAGAAAGGTTGTTGAAAGGAGATTCAAGATATCAAACTTAAACAATACACATAAATAATCTTAAATAAAGGATTTAATTTTAATAATTAAATTAATATTATTACTTTTCTAAAATTCAAATAAAAACAATAAATGTATCTAAATCATCTTCATTACTAGATTTAAAAAAAAAAATAATTGATCTCCGAAGATGGCTTAAACTAAAAAAAGAAAATAAGAAAGAAAAAAAATCTACCGGTACTAAGAGAAATTAACAAAGCAAAAATAAAAAAAAACAACTAAAAATAATAAAACTATGAATCAATCAAATAAACAAGGAGAAAAAACAATTTCAAAAAATAATTCTCATACTATTATTGTTATCACATTCGGCTTCGAAGCCATTTAATATGTACGGAGCCACTCCGGGTGCGAATTGTCATTGGCGACCATAGGTAGCCGGGTACCTATAGATGCAGCCATTGAATATACCGTGATCGGCCTATCAGCGAAGACCCCCTACAATTTATACATAGAAGCTAGCAACGACAAAAGGAAAACGACATGCGCACCTTTAACAGTCGCCTTTGAAACAACAGGTATTTTTTAAATTTTTAAAAAAATATTTTTAATGTAAGATTTAAAAAACAAAAATGCTTTTAACAATTCAAAACTTTATTTGATAAAAAGTTATAAAGAAAATGTTTAATTAACTTGTCCATTAAAATTGGAAAAGTCATGAAAAGCAAGAAAATATATAAGTCAAATAAATTAAATTGAAAGAAACGGCAAGTGTATTTCAAGAAAATAAACTGTGTTTCCTTTACTTTTTTCATTTAGATTGTGTATAGCTATGGAATGTACTTGTTGAAAAAAGATTTATTACAACTAATTTAAATTAACCCATTTAAAAAAAAAAAAAAAAAATATATAAAATAATATAAATCTGAAAATAATAGCTCTTTTACACGTAGTGTATGCAACTTATTTTATCTTAAAATAACAATGCATTTATACCTAAATGTGTGAAAACGTGACGAACTATATAATATGCTAAAAATGATCAGATTAAACGTATGTCCAAAGGACCCCCTGAATGTCCAGTCAATATTACAATCGATGAAGTAGCCAATGACCGGGTTTCGATCTCCTGGACACCTGATCAAGAAGATGAGCTCTCGCAAACATTTACCATTCGGGCACACAATGTGTCTGTGTTTAAGAACTTCCCAATCGAAAGTGTTCCTGTTGGCAGACTTTCATCAAACAATTATAAACGCGTAATGTACACAGTTGGAAATTTATCTGAATCAACACACTACACGTTTTCTGTTGAAGTTGAGAACAATTTTGGTTTAAGGAAATGTAAAGATAACCTTGTTAAAGTGACAACTACTTCAGGTGGGGTATTAATATGTTATACATAATATAGGCCTATATACAAAGATTTTACATATATAGATATTATATATATATGTATATATTTAAATTTTCAAATAAAAAGTGTAACAATTATTTTGCATAAAGACAAAGCAAAGGGAAAACAAATATAAAGATTACATTTTTAATGTTCATCGTAATAGTATAATATGTGTTTACTGTAATTTAACTGATATAAAAATAACTATTTTTAGATCTGCAATTTTAAGCTAGACGATAATGTATTTAAGTTTCAATAAACTTGAGTTTATAAAATAAAATAAAAATAAAATCTAGCCAAATGTGTTAAATAACTCAACTCTTTAAATAGGTAATTTCTTATCGGTTTTTGAAGGCGACGTTATAATATTCAATCTGATATGAACCATGTAAAGAATAATCGATTTACGGTTTTGAATAGATTCGCAAAATGTACCGTAATAAAATAATTGATAAAGAAACATTAATCGCTTCGTTTCATCCGTTAAAATGAGATGATTTCAATCATTTCATTAGCATAAAAAAACATGGAGTTCAGATTTAATTTAATGTGTATACATTTTTGGGGTAGAAATTATGAAATGTACTTATCTTATAATTAAGTATCATGCTTTTTTAAGCTTATCATTATAAACAACTAAAAAGAAGTAGCATTATTCCATAATAACACTTAACTATATTTTAAAAGTCTCTTTCGATACTAACACAAAGGGATATTTTGAAAAAATCCCATTAAATAAAATAAAAGAAACATGCATTTTCTAAACCCACTAATACGAAAGACGCAAAGATACATAATTAATTACATAATATTTTTCACATCGTTTTATTGTTTCAAATGTTTGTTTAATTAGTTTAATTTTTTCCCTCAGGTTTACAAACACGTTCGTTTCCTACTTGGTTAATATTTTTGTTGATTTTCACCCTTCTTGCGTTGGCGCTCGTCATTGTTGGATTTGTTTGGAAAAGGAGGAAACGTTAGTCATAATTGACTTTTTGAAATTTATTTATTTTTAACTGTAATACAGTAGCAGTAATAAATAGCAATATTATTTCATTATTAATTTTTGAAATATACCCACATTTTTTTTTCTTTTCTCTTTGTAATTGTTAAAGGGAATACAAAGTATTAAAAAACAAACAACAAAAACAAAAAAGAAAATTTCATTAAAATTGTTATTATGATGATAAATGAAGGACTGCCGTCACGCTGAGTGAAGGAAATAGTGAAACAATGCATTTATCTGCTTGACATTTATAGAGAGATAAAAAAAAAGAAAAAAGTTTAAACAACGTGTTTTGCCCTGTCTATATAGTTCAGGCTCCCAGTTACTTTTGTTCCACTATCTCTTAACATATTTATTCACTTATTTTACCTAATAGAAAATATTTCAGGAAAAGATATGATATATGCATATATATATATATATATATATATATATATATATATATATATATTTATATATGTAAACTAAACAATGTCAAAGACTAAAAAAAAAAAAAAAAAAATATATTATATATAAATATATATATATATATATATATATATATATATATATATATATATATTTATATATGTAAACTAAACAATGTCAAAGACTAAAAAATAAAATGAAAGCCTCTTCGTCAATCAATAAATTACAATTTTAATGTTTACTTTTTTTTTTCTTTTCAGCCAACAGAACATTAATTATGGAAAAGTTAGTAAACTATGCAAAAAAAAAATCATTTTCATAATATAAAATTAGATGATCATTTTCTAAACAAATCCTTCTTTATTACATTTATTTAAAAAAAAAAAAAATTTAAATTTCACTAGACATTTTTTTTAGAAATTAACTAAACAAAATACTGTTTTTAATTGCATTTTAAAATACAAGTTAATTTCTTGCAATAAAATACGATGAATTAATTTTTTTTATAGCCAAATACCAATGACTCATTAACAAAAGAGATACCTGGTAAGTACTTTATTTATTTTAGGTATTTCAACGTGTATATTTATTTTAAACATAAAAGTACATATTTCACTTTGTGTCTATTTTCTATTTAGACGCATTTAAAATGTTCATCAACAATTTTAAGACGGATACCTTGATAAAAATACTTTTTTTTTTAAATATATGTTTTTAAAGCAAATATTCATTTATGTTTTTAAAATTTATAAAATTTGAAAAAAGTTAATTCATTATTTATTTTTATATATTTTTCTTTAAGCGAAATATTTTATTTTTTTTTAAATTTTTAAAGTCCTTCAAGCCATCCCATTTTATATGTATTATTCCTATAAAAGTCATCCACTGCGGCGATGGCACAGACTTGGTCTACTCTGCACCGATAGTACTCTCAACTCTACCTGCTTTAACAGCAACAGAACGGGATACAACTGAACACGATTACGAGCCCATGAACTGTGAACCAACCTACGCCAATACATCCGACATGAAATTTTCAGACCCAGATGATCCTTGTATTTAAACGAATATGTGAATTTAACTTTTGAAAAAAAAATGATTTCATCTTAACTAACTTTATCATACTACGCGTTGGTTAATATATGTTTTTAAAGAAAATATTCGAGCCCTTAAGCTTTAAGCTGAGACCGAAGTGGTGCACCCATTTATGTCAGGGAGGTTTAAATTTCAAAGAATAATTTCTACTCGGGGAGAAAGTCCAGAGTCTACGATTAATGAACATTGCAGCTAAATTCAGTTTTTTAAATTTATGTTTTGCATTGCTTTGCTTTTAAATATATTATATCCTCATGCACGATGTTTTGTGTGTGTTCTATAGTCCTTCTGGACATAAACAAAAGCAAAAAATAAAATCATATAAACAGTTAAATCATTAAACGAGCATTTTGCATTGTACTTTTATTTTTTCAAACGCACATAAAGACATTTGAAACATATTTGATGTATTATTTTTGTGTCTGTTTTTTTAGGCCTAGTATTACAATGGCTTGTTTGTGGGTATGTGTGTGTGATTGTGTGTGTGTGTGTTTGTGTGTGTAAAAGATGACTCACAAATATAAAATAAGACACACTATTATCATGATGAGTGGGAGAAATAAAGTAACAGTTTTTTGGAAAAAATAAATAGAAATCCCTTTAAAATACCATTATAAACGAAATACAATGGGGGCATAATTAAGGTACTTTGATCTTTCTAAAGACATATTTACTGAAATTATCCAAATTGTTTGTGTAATGCTCCATCTAAGCTGTAATAAAAGGGGGGGGGAAGGAGCAATAATTGTTTTTCTTCCTATGGCAATACAGTTAAAGCAGACAGGACATGTATTTGTGTTGTTTTCCATTTGTTAATGTGTGTATTTTTAAGTGTCGAGGTTTACACAATAATTTCCCAGTGGATGCTATCTGCCCTGCATCATTTGAGCCACCTTGGTGCGCTCTCATTCGATGCTTCCCATGGTGTATGCACACAAATCGTACGAAATAAGACATTCGTTACCCACCCCCCATTTACAACTTACAAGCCATGTCTAAAAAATGGCAAATGGATGTAAATACAACTTAGCATTGGTGGATAGATAAATATAGAGCGACATTTTGAACTATTATAAGTTTTGCAAATCTTCCCATATTTACACATCAAAATTAGTTCTAAATAGAAGATACAAACAAAACATAGGAGAGGAAACAAAAAACAGTTGAAGTAATATTATTTTAAACTCTACTTTAAGGTTTATGGTTCATAAATATTTTTTTTTGAATCACTAATTTATTAATTAGGAACTTTTTACCAAATTTTTATTATACCATGTTTTCTAAAATCACATTACTATTATCATGCACAGTCAATATTTTTACATCTTTAACTTGCAATTTTTTAAGTTTCTTGGTAATATATAAAATGTATTAATCATTAAGATGCCCATGTTAGATCAAACATTCAGTGTCTTTTCAAAGTAATCTCATGATCATTATAACATGCACTACATTGTTTTCTATTCCAGAGGAAATGGGAATCAAATGTATTGTTCCTCGCATGTGTTAATTCTGTAAATAAAGCTATTGAGGATATTTTTATTATCAGAATATCGATTATGTGTGCTTTAAAGTTTGATTTTATTTCTAGCTTTATGTACATTATAAAAAATTGTTGCAATTTGACTCAAGACATTGTTGATGTCAAACCACTTTTTTTAAAAATAGATTACAGATTTGTTTTTCAGATGCGTGAAAATCATATTTAAACATTCTCCAAAATACTTGTGCTGTTAAAATAAAGCATAATAGAGTATAATATTACAATACTTATTGAAATTGTTCGTCACTTCCTTAATTTAATATGCATTTTGTGGAATTTGTATAATGATGTTCAAATTGGAACTACGAAAATACCGACATTTATTGATTTCTTATTTTTCAATCAATTAAATAAACTTACTATTAACTAATTCCAAATGCTTTCAGCCTTCGTGAATTTCAAAATTCTCTATATATATTTTCACCAAACATCCATTTAGTTATAGCATTTTTTAATGAAATCAGAATTAATTTGAAGTTGGCAAAAGAAATGTAACACTTCCATAATTGTAGAGTTCGTGACAAACGCTAAGAAATTTAGTAAATTTAGGAAAACCAAATAGGAATCTGTATAAACATAAATAACTATGGAAAAATGCATTATGCGTAACCATCAATTTTTATCTCCATCCGTTGAATTCATTGTAAGGTTTGCAACTAAAATCCATTCAAGCGTTAGCAAATATCTCATTGTGCTTACTTTCTTTGGCTTTAGCAATTCTTGATACATTTAGAGCGAAAGTTCGTGTGATCGAAACAACTATATGTTGACACAAACTACATTACCCCAACACCCCTTATTAATTTAACACCAACGATTTTAACCGTAGCTTCAGTTTGTTACACAACAATATTAAACATAAAAGTCCGTTGCTGTTGGTGACAGTCAAGACAAAACGAAGCACTATCGGCCCATGGGGCGACGCCCGTTTACCTGGCAGCATGATCCTCCCAACTTATCAAAAAACGACCATTGACACCTTTAATCTAAATAACATCTACATTTACCACTAAGCCCCATGCGTTTTGCCTTCAATACAGAAAATACAATTACAAACGTGTATGTGCTTATTACACACAAAATTGACTTTTTGAAAGTATGTATAGAAGGTTACCATTTATTTGAATCCAAAGAAAACCATAACAATCTCCAAAATTATTGCAACAATGCATTTTCTGGAACGATAACAAATTCCGAGAAAAATGAACATATTTAGTGAAGAATTAGACAAAAGTACCAAAAACATAGAAGTTAATTGTCCTTGGGGATTCTAATACTAGATTTGGAGCACGCCACCAGACATGGTAAGAGACAGTCTTAAGACAAAGCCATGGAAAGGATAACAGCGTGGATCTACTTAAACTCTTCTGCAAGTAAAACGATCCCGTAATTCACCGTCATAATCGGTCTCCTTCCGACATGAAAAAAAGGCTTACTGGATGCATCTGCTTTAAAAGAAACTGACACAGTAATGTCTTTGTCCTTATCAAAAAAATGACTTACACAAATATAGTGTAGCCAAGGCTATGTGGTTGCTGAATGCTGAACGCTTACCATCGACTCATAATTTCTAAATTAATGTTTTATGCCATAGCCACGACGACAAAAGGCAAGAAATTTAAAACTGAACTGAATATCCAAGAAGCTTAAGTGTACAAACATGACTGAAAACTTCGTCAACAGAACTCGAACGCAGATTGGGCGATAATCTCTGTTGGAGGAATATAAAAATATTGACTCAAAAAGACTATATTGAAAGATAATATCTTTTCGAATGCTGTTAGCCACCTCACACCAACAATCAGCAGAAAGTGACTTTTGGTTTGATGAAAAGATAATGTGAACAGTCACAACAAAATGATAGCCATCAGGTGTTGAGATCTTATCAGAACTACAATTTGACGCATGTAACGAAAGGTGCTCTAAGCAAAAAAATTGTAATTGAACAAGAATGTTGGTGAAATGCACTCATTGCTCAGCAGTTAGACTGATTAAATTAAGCTCCCAGTAAACATTAGCACAAATAGATCTTAAATTATCCATCATTTTTAACAGTATTTTTAATTACAATTAAGTCATCGCATAAAATAAAAAGAACTTGTTAAGTCCTTTTCAGCTGTCCCAATACTTTTAATCTAGTAAAAAAGGGGGGGGGGCGTGATAACATTTATAATTGGGATATCAAGCAAACACACAAACAATGACACGTGGCACACCTGTTTGGATTGTTTTGGTTTTTTAATTTTTTAATTTTTTTTATTTTTGAATTTATCTACTTGTTCATTCTCCTTTAGACTAATAACAGTTTCCCTTCACTCTGATGTATAAATAATCAAAATCAAACACAAAGACACGGTCACTTGAAAGAAAAGGCCATAAGCCCTAAGGAGTGTATTTGTAAAACATGAACTTATGTTAAGCTGCCATAAGCTATAGGCTGTTCTTGACATATATACATATAACAAACCTCACTTCAAATTGATATATATAACAATTTGTACTTGAGATTTATATATATTTATATATATATATGTATATATATATATATAATATATATATATAACAAACCTCACTTCAAATATATATATATAACAATTTGTATTTGAGATTTATATATATATATATATATATATATATATATATATATATATATATATATATATATATATATATAAACATTATGTATTATATTAAATTATATTTGGGCTTCTGTCCTTCACAATGAGCCCATGTGGTAGATTTGACGGGACAAAATCTGAAAGAATCGGGGTTTTTGGTGTTTTTTCCTATTTGGACTAAAAGCTGGTTCCATGCGGGACACAATCATCGGGTTTTAATTTAGAGCTTCGCATACGATGAATACTAAGTCATTTGTAAACTGAAACCTCCCCGCCCCCTAGTGTGTTTTTTAATGATCATTGCTAAAGCATTGATACATTTATTAGTTTAATTTAAACAAAAATGGCACGAATAGGTTAGTGAGATGTGAGATATTTGGAAGGGAGGAAAAGTAACGAAAGCGAGTTAACTGACGTACCACAATATCTTTCCAACTCCCTCTCTTACACACTCTATGTATATATTAATCATTTATATATATATATATAATAAATAATAATAAAGTTCATTTCAAAAACACGCTTCATCCCCAAAGGCTCGAAGCGCGGTACGAAGTCAACAAAAAACAAATCTATAGTTTACCACATTTAAAACAAACGCAACACGACAAAAACTAAGTACAAGCATACAATGGCAAAGTCTTTCTAGCCATTTCAACCATAAGCAACACAGCCATTATGCATTAACTGGAAAATAATGTTGACAATCATCCCAGAAGGTGTTTGCGAAATAGATGTGTCTTTAAATCGGTTTTAAAGGACTCCAGTGTCTGGTTGTTTCTGAGATCGACAGGAAGGGCATTCCAAATTAGTGGACCAGCAAATGCGAAAGTGCGCTTTCCGTAAGTCTCAAGGCAAACACGTGGTGTCGAGAGTTTGCCACTATCGGATGAGCGGAGCTCTCTAGTGGGTACATAAGGCGTCAGCAGCTCTTTCAGATAGTACGGCGCCAGGTCATGTAAGCAGCGGTAGCACAAAGTTGCGATTTTGTACTCTATGCGAGCACGCACCGGCAGCCAATGCAACTCTCTCAGAAGTGTTTTTGCATGGTCGAATTTGCGTTTGCGGAGAACTATGCGAGCCGCATTATTCTGTGCTATTTGAATTTTATCCAGGAGCGTAGCTGGAAGACCCACCATAAGAGCATTGCAATAGTCCATGCGTGATAGCACAAATGCAGACATCAGCCTCTTTGTTGCATCAATTGTTAGGAAGGGCCTGATGTGACTAATCCTGAGCAGCTCTACAAAAATCGCCTTGCATAGCATGTTAATATGACTTTCAAAAGTTAGTCTTCCATCTAGGTAGACACCCAGGTACCGCACTGTTTGAGCTAACTCAATACGCACACCTGAGAGAGTATTGGATGTAGTGTTATTTGCAGATTTTTGCTTCTGAGCGGTCGCGATGGGGAGCAGCTCAGTCTTATCATCATTTAATTTGAGCTTGTTTATCGTCATCCAGTGCTTAACCGACTCCATTGTCTTCTGTGTCATACTGAGCAGCTGAGGGAACTGAGAAGGGATCACGGATTGATGAAGTTGTGTATCGTCCGCGTACATGTGATACAACATGTCAAACTGCCTGATCTCTGCGCCCAGTGGCTGAATGTACATCGTGAAAAGCACCGGGCCTAGGACCGAGCCCTGGGGTACTCCGAATTCGATATTAGATTTCTTCGAAGTCAAGCCGTTTGAAATAACTGACTGCACCCGATTAGTCAGACACGATCGGAACCAACACAGGACGGTATCAGTGAGACCGAACGTTTGTTGCAGACGCTGGAGCAATATGCCGTGGTCGAGAGTATCGAAAGCTGCCGATAAATCGAGTAAAGACAAAATCGATACCTTGCCCTCATCACAAGACGACAGAAGGTCGTTTACGGCAACAGGGCTGTCTCAGTAGAGTTATGCACCCTGTATGCTGACTGGAATGGTTCAAACAAGTCAAACCGAAAGAGGTGATCCTGGAGTTGGCGGAGAACAACCTTTTCTAAGACTTTAGAAATAAATGGTAGATTTGAAATGGGTCATTAATTTTCCATCACATTTGGGTCAAGATTTGATTTGTTTAATAGTGGAGTGACGATCGTCTCTTTAAAAGATGATTGGACAATACCAGTAGCTAAGGACTGATTTAAGATTTAAGTGATGACGGGGACTATTTCATCCAGACATTCATACAAGAGCCCTGCTGGAAGAGGGTCAAGCAAACATGACTTTCTTGGGGTATCAGCAAGGATTTTCCTCACATTCGATTCACTGACCTCAACAAATTCACCCATTGAAGAGCCGTTGAATAGTGAGAATTCTGGAGCAGTATCGATGCAACTGTCAATTTTCGCTCTGATCCTCTTAACTTTTGTAATAAAGTAGTCATTTAGGGCGTCTGTCAACTCTTCTACAGCAATGTTATTTGGCAGAGATGTAGCCTTTTTTTTACCGGTCAGCTGACCCACAATGCAAAATAAGTCCTTGCTTGAGCTGCTGCCTGTAATCTGATGACTAACATACTCAGTCCTAGCTGCAAGGACCAACCTCTTGGTTCCTTCCCTGTGGTCGACAAAGATTTGTCGGTGCACAGTCAAGCCCGACTTCCGCCATTGGCGTTCTGCAAGTCGCTGCTTCTGCTTCGCTTCCTTAATTTCGGGCGTGAGCCATGGGGCGAAAGGGCGGTCCGTAACTCGCCGTGTGGACAGTGGTGCATGTTTGTCTAAAATGACTCTGAGGCCACTGTTGTAGTCTGTAGCAGGATCATCTACACCGCACTTAAAGGGTGCGACGTCACTTCTAAAGGCCGCTAGATCTATCTGTCGGAGGTCCCATCAAATGATAATCACTTTCGATTTGCGGGTTTGTCCTTCTACACTCAAATTTTATAGGTGGAGGTCAAAAATCCATATTCACACTTAGGTGTGAGTTTTCTGGTCTAGAAATGCAATGACAACAAAGGATATTTCTCCGCTTTGCTGCCTCCAGGGCAATACTGAGGGGGGGGGGGGGTTAAGGTATAATTTTCTTAAGGTTCGTCTGTCAGAGGTTTTGAACAAAACATCTACACTTTTGGGGTGAGCAGTCTGGTGTAGGTATGTGAGAATAAAAGGTAAGTCACTCTGGCTATGCTAATGCTGGGCGAAACAAAACATTAGTTATGGAAACGTAAGTAAATTCAACAAAATAAATATAAAGTCGTATAATCAGATAATTTTTATCTTATATCCATTCTTATTNATATATATAATATAAATGTGTGTATATATATATATATATATATATATAAATATATATATATATATATATATATATATATATATATATATATATATAAAGAGAGAGAGGGAGAGAGAGAGGGAGGGGGAGAGAGAAAGAGAGAGAGATGAGCGATTTTATATATTTCATTTTATTTATTTTGAACTTCATTTATATAGTTTGAATATTTTCATTTTTTCGCTTTCTATTTCATATTTAAAAGAATTTAAATTATTTGTATCACATAATATTTTCTAAAGGAGATACTTTTATTTTAAAATTAGCATTTATAAGTCTAATTTTGTTTGTTTGTTAAATATTCTCACATTTTAATTTTTTTTTGTTTTTTTAATTTTTTGTTGTAAATTCTTACCAAGTGATTTCATACTAAATTTATAAATATAAATTTTCCTACGGTTAACGTTTGACACATTTAAGCATCTCAAAGTACTTATTCAAGGCCGTGCCATTCTCTTTGTATTATTCCTAATAAAGTTATCGATGGCGGCCATGGCACAGACATGATTTACTCTGCAGCGATAGCACTCTACCCTGTACACGCTGCCTCGAAAATGGAACAGAATGCAACGGAAAATGATTACCAGTCCATAAACAGTGACCCTACCTACGCCAATGAATTCGACTTGACGCGCAGCATATCTATGAAATGTTCTGACACAGATGATACAAGTATATATATGAATGTATGTATTTGACATTTGATACACATTTCCCATGGAACCTACTCTCTCAAACGGCTGTTGGATCAATTACATATATTCGAGAAACTAAGCTGTGACCAGGAACAAACCGAACCAGATTTTTTTAAAGAGGTTTAGAGTTTAAAAAATCCCACTTATCTGGGAGAAAGAGAAGAGTCCCTGATAAATGAACGCGGCTGTTTAACTGAGTTATTAATTTATGTTTTTTTTCTTTAAAATACATTGTTCCAATCTTACACTTTTTTATGCTACAGTCCTTCTGGGCAATAACAAAAAACAATACCATTCCAACAAAATTCCAACCATCAATACTAAATTCGTGTTTCAAACAATTGTGAAGATGATATTTTTAATGAACAAAAATTTAATTTCAATGTTTTTTTTTGGTGATGTAACAAATATGATATATTATAGTAAGCAAAAAATACAAACAATTATTTTGTGATAAATAACTGGGAATAATTTTATAATGGTATTTATAACAAAGTACACACGACACATCTGTAAGGTGTTTTGATTCTGATAGGGTACGTTGCTGCATCCGTGATATGGCATACAGGGTTTCTTTCAGCTATATCTCCGGAAGTCAGTGCCCCTCTCCGTGGAAAGCCATGTGCCCCCCCCTCCCCGAGCAAAAATATGTCCAACGATAAATCATCTGGAACTGCTGGCACTGCACCCCCCCCCCCCAAAAAAAAAAAATTAAAAATTAAAACAATAAATCTGAAGTGCTCCCCCGGGCAAAATTTCTGAAAGAAACACTACTGGAATATGTTGAAGGGCTTGGGGAACGATGCGGCTATCCTAACGGCTCCTAGCAGGTGCCAGTGGGGCCTTGAAACTCTCGATGGATGTCGAGTCCAAGGCTGCATTGTCCAGTTCGTTCCAAGCAATTATTGTTCATAGGAAGAATGATTGTTTTATATCGGACTGTGTTACACCGAGGCACAGTGACGCATTTACTATTGTTCCGGATGCAGCTGCTCCTGGAGTTGTCAGAGACGAATTCAGTGTTTGTTGAGCGTTTGGCTCTGATTAAATGACCTGGCTTCTGATGGGTTAGATACGTGTTAGCTGGGATGGCCGGCACTAGCCCCGTGACCATTTTATATAAGAATGGTAGACGGAGTTTTTCTCGTCTGTCTGTAAGGGAGGAGATGTCAAATCATTTTAAGAGGTCAGTAACCTACCTAATTAATACCAGTGTCCCCTCTTCAGTACCTAATGAAAACCAGTCATCTCTCTAACCTACCTAATTAATGCCAGTGTCCCCTCTTCCCTACCTAATGAAAACCAGTCATCTCTCTAGCCTACCTAATTAATACCAGTGTCCCCTCTTCCCTACCTAATGAAAACCAGTCATCTCTCTAACCTACCTAATTAATACCAGTGTCCCCTCTTCCTTACCTAATGAAGACCAGTGATCTCTCTAGCCTACCTAATTAATACCAGTGTCCCCTCTTCCCTACCTAATGAAGACCAGTGATCACTCTAGCCTACCTAATTAATTACATTGTCCCATTTTCCTTACCTAATGAAGACCAGTGATCTCTCTAACTTACCTAAAGACACCAGGGTCCCTTCTTTCCTACTTAATGAAGACCAGTGATCTCTCTAACCTAACTACAATTACCAGTGTTCCCTCTTCCCTACCAAATGAAGACCAGTGATTTCTCTAACCTACCTACAAATACCAGTGTCCCCTATTCCCTACATAATTATTACCAGTGCCCCCTCTACCCTACCTATTGAAGGCCAGTGATCTCTCTAATCTACCTAATTAAGACCAGTGATCTTTCTAACCTACCTAAAGATACCAGTAGCCCCACCAACCTAACTTATGAATACCACTGACATGTTACCCTATTCAAACGTTTTCGATTTTCACCTCTTTCTACGACTTCTAAAATTGCCCATTCCTATGAATATTTACACTCCTATTTCAAGTATTAATGTGTTACACTGATACAGTAACAAACAATGGTTACATGTACAAAACGACTTTCATTTAATGTAGCAAATACATTTTTAACGAAAAGAAAATATAGACACAGAAGTCCAAAGAGGTCGATTTTGTAAAGACAAAAGCTGAGCCAGACTTTTGGAACCTTGACATTACATGCCATTAATGGCATCTTCTCCTACTTCTTTTTCACCCTCAATCCACACCCTCCTCGCTAGGACCATTTGCAGTCCTTGACCCTTTTTTTCCTGTATTTAATCACTCACCAACGTATGCTCTAAAACGTTACTCTTGCTGTCCTCTCAGATACTACAGTTTATCTAAATATTATATTTATTTCATTCTGTTTTACTGTTGTTTGTTCACTGATTGAGGCATCGTGCAGACACCTTCGTTGTTTTGTTGCGTTCTTTTTTTTTTCCTAGGTTTTTCAATATTTTGATTCCCTTCATTTCAATTATCGAAATCTACACATTAAACGTTTTATTCAATATTAAAGCCACTTTGATCAAGGAAATATAAAAATAACAATATTGACGTTACAGCCAATGCAAGTGGAGTAATTTTACTCAGATACAAAAAAAAATAATAATAATATATAGTAATACTCCAATAAAAACACATCTCTACAGACGTAAAGAAAATTCATAATAATATATTATGGACTGCGTTCAGACATAAACATAATTAGTTTAAAGATATATGGTTAGTACCGATTCGGCTAGATGTGTTATTAAATACAAATTACAATACAATGAAGAACAGATATATTTAAATATAAAAACAAACAAATAAACAAACAAACTAATGTTTTCGAAGATCCGAATAAAGTCAATGCATTTTATGTTCAGAACCGGAAGCAAGATATATATTTATTAAACACCAACAATTTAATTCAATATAACAATATCAGGTAAGCTATAAACAATACTTTCACAGAATACAAAAGTATACGTTTCGGCACTTGCGTTCATCAGTAGAAAAAAAAAGACTTTTAAATAAGTATAAATTAAATTTGCATAATAATATATATATCTTCTGTCTTCTGTCAGCAATTATTTGCCGATGACAATGGATATATAGGTTGTGTAAATTTTAGCTTTTTTATGAAATTACTTCGTTAAAGATACTATAAAGCTCATTTATATTTTAATGTATCTATAATAATGAAAGTTCCTTCTTTTTTAAATTTAATTGGATTTTTTTTTTTTTTTTTTGAGTTTTTTTACCACTACTATAGCCATGAAAGACTACCCAATTTCCCTTCTAGACTTTGGACATAATTTTCTTGTTCAATCCTTTTTTTTTTTTTTTTGTTTGAGAGTTTCTACCACTATTATAGTCATGAAAGCCTACCCGATTTCCCTTCTAGACTTTGGACATAATTTATTTGTTCAATCCTTTTTTTTTTTTT
>CAXITT010000499.1:0-12960 GCA_964033795.1 Lymnaea stagnalis
GTTCACAAATGGCTCGCGGGCCGCGAGTTTGAGACCCCTATATTAGATGTTTATTTATTAATATTCACGATTATCTCATTTTTTTATAAAAAGAATGTAAATATTTATACTTTCCCACATCATTTTCGATGTATGCAGAATGTATGCGGGAACGAATTTCAAAATATCTTAATATTTCAGTTTCGGCTTCGGTTTCTGCAAAAATTCATTTTTAACTTTCGGCTTTTTTTCTGTTTCGGCCAAAATTCATTTTTAAACTTTCGGCCTTTTTTCGGTTTTGGCCGAAAGTCATTTTAAAATTTCGGCCTATTTTCGGCTTCGGCCGAAATCAGAAAATCACTTTCGGTCTTTCTCTAAAGCCCAAGACCTAATTTTATGATGCCTTCTAACTAATTGAATCTTTCTCATTGGTGGCATCAGTATATTTTGACCTCACATCTTTGAATAATTTATTTTCCTTTTGTGTTAGCCGTTCAGTAATCATTCAATGTTTCCACCCAGTGAGTAATTTCCAACATCGTCTGTCAGTTTGTTGTTTATAGTTACCCAATAATAATTTGAACTTTATCTCTCACAGGACTACAAGGACATCATGAGTAAGACGAAGTTTAAAAAGTTTGCACCACCTTTGGAAATATCAGAGCACGAGTGAGTAACGGAGTGTATGCTGTCATTGATGGTTACTGTAGAAACTGGTATTAAAGAATGACGGTTGCCCAAGAAACTGGTATTAAGGAATACCAATAGAACTCTTATTTTAAAAAATGACTTTACTTTAAATGTTCATAATAAAGTCCAGTTTAAAATAAAATATAACAGGGAAATAATTTGGATGGTCGGGCTATGAGCAGTTCATAGGAAATTTTTATAATTTTTTCCAGGTACATTGAATAATGAAATTGTTCTTGTAGATTGCAGAGGTCATAGTCAACCATATGCTTTACAAGATTTGAATCTTTTACTAGTAGCTTTACATATTATTTAAAAAAATATTTACTTACCCAAATTTTTTAAATTCTACTTGAAGTGAAATAAAATTTTAATATCATGTTTTATAAATTTTGCTTTCAACTACAATTTTCTTATTCTCACGCTTCCGTCATTGTTTACCACATAACATAAAATAAAGATACTGGAAGTAGATGGGGCCACCATTCAATGGTAGAGTAGCCAAACAACTAACACAGTAGGGTTATTTCAAAGGAGATTAATGATGAAAGAAGTGTAAAAAAAGAATTGTTTAGTAATGTGAATGTGACAAGTTTGGTTTTGTTTATTTCAGCATCATCTTTTGGATTGGTGACCTTAACTATCGCATTGACTTAAACATTGAGGAAGTCAAAAAGTGCATCAGAAAGTCAGAGTATAAAAGTTTGATCAAACAGGACCAGGTAAATTATACCATGACGTCAGTTTTTTTTTTAAAATCCTTTTAAGATATTTTTTTTTACTGTGTGGCATAAATGGTATTGAAATAAAATCAAGATTAGAAGAATATTTAAATGAATGGCTCTCATTTATATCGGTTGAAATATTTCATTTTGAGAAATATTAAAAATCTTTTTCCAACCCCCCAAAAATTGCTGCCAAATTTTGTATTATGAAAAGCTAATTCCTGGTACCTTTATTTCTTTGGCTCCAGCTGTATCGTCAGTTGAAAGCAAACTCTGAGGTTTTTAAAGGGTTTGAGGAAGGTCTGCCGAACTTTGACCCCACTTACAAGTTTGATGCAGGGACAGACAACTATGACACAAGGTAAACCTTGCTTTGTCAGTTTTATCAAGCTCAAGGGAGTCAACCATTATTAGCTGTCCATCAACCTTTGAAATACAGAGTAGTCTTGTAAATGGAAAATCCATCTCTTGGGCATATGGACTCTGGATGTTTGTGCCACTCACACTATAACAATGTATATATAACCTCACTTGAATCTGACTTGATTATTTGACACTTTATCTATGACTAATGGGGATAATGACAACTTAACAGTGACTAATGTGTATAATGACAAACGAAACCATCAGTTTTAGCCCACAGTATGTGATCAGAGTTGAGTTAAATTCTGCTATAGTTGACATCTGATCATATTTCACAGTGTTTATCCGTGTATTTAAAGCTTGAAATTGCTCACGTTTATTCAAGGACTGAGACTCGGCACCATCCATTTCATTAATGTAATTTGTAGATAATGTCATAAATATTGAGAGTCACTGGCATGTTTCATGACCTTTATGCAAAAAATAAATTTTCTGTTTGATGTCCTCATTATAAATTAACTTAGCTAATGAAATGGGCTAAATTGTGTTATATTGTTAAGCTTAAGTAACAGAGCTAATGAAATGAGCTAAATTATGTTATATTGCTTAACTTGAGTAACAGAGCTAATTAAATGGGCTAAATTGTATTATTTTGTGTAGCTAAAGTAAGGTTTCCTTTGTGTATTATACTACATGTAATCTGGTAAATATGTTTTGATGTGTCTATTTATACTATGTGTATTGTGCCATGTGTATTTTGATGTGTCTGATACACAATGTGTATTCATGATTTATTTCATAATACATATTTAATGGATAACTTAAAAGGCTACTCTCCCTTTATTTGAACAGAGTGCCGTGTCCATCTGGTGAAACTTTGGACAAACCCAAAAGAGTCACCTGTGTTTGTCTGTGTAAAAGGCATTTGTTTTCAGTTGTGGTTTAATTGTATCTTGGTTTTCTCTCCTTGATGTTTCTAGAGTGACTCCTTGGCATAAGTTATGATTATGAACATTTGTATTTGAACATTTGTCAAACTGTTCCTGTGCCTTTTTATCCTATTCACTTTGCATATTTCTAGTTGTCACATTTTAGGCATATGCCCTACTCCTCTTCAATGAACTTAATAAAAAAAATATGGATCATGTTAATAATGTGAATTAGTTTTTGTATGGTGGAATTTTTTTAACGGAATTTTTCAACTATTTAAAAAAAAAAGTCACAATTTTATGATGTGAGCTCTGCTTTGAAATAAAATTTATTTTATGTGTATAACTAAGGGGGGTGTCTTGTGAAAATCTAAATTTTGTTTAAACAATTAAATAAGCTTATTTTAGAAAAATAAAATTAAAATTAACAGTGTCTTCTTATCAACCATTTTTATTTTAAAAAATTTTTTTTAAATTCCTGAATTGATTTTTTTCACTGAACATAGAAAGTAATTTAGAAAACTTTTTTTATATTGTATTACTTTTGTTCTAGTGAGAAAAGCCGAGTCCCTGCCTGGTGTGATCGTATTTTGTGGCGAGGTCCTGGAGTCAAGCAGCTCCGATACGATTCACATCCACAACTGAAAGTGTCTGACCACAAGCCTGTCAGCTCACTGTTTGAAATAGGGGTCAGTGCTCAAAATGACACACATTCCATCTTGTTGTGCACACGCTATTTGATAGATGTAGTAGGGGATAGCGAAATGGACACTTCTCTTATATTTTTGCCTGCTATTAATTCAATTTTTATTTAAATAAATTAAAATTTTCCTTGGATGTAGTTAAATATATGTGATTAATATGGTATGAGTTAAATTAAGCTATATGATTCCAATTTTTAGATATAGCAGGGGTTGGCTGTCACATAGTTTTGGGTAGGTTGTCACATAGTGTTGGGTAGGTTGTCACATAGTGTTGAGTAGGTTGTCACATAGTGTTGAGTAGGTTGTCACATAGTGCTGGGTAGGTTGTCACATAGTGCTGGGTAGGTTGTCACATAGTGTTGAGTAGGTTATCACACAGTTTTGGGTAGGTTGTCACATAGTGTTGGGTAGGTTATCACATAGTGTTGGGTAGGTTGTCACATAGTGTTGGGTAGGTTGTCACATAGTCTTCTTCTTCTTCTATATCTTAAGGGCCCAAGATCAATTTATTGATCATTTTGGCTCCTATGCATGTAGATGGGATTTGCAATGTTTCTGTTACTGGTGGTGATGAGGAAATTATTCACTAGGGGTTTGAAGGCTTGAGGCAATAGACACAAATGTGTCTAGTGTTGTCGCCTCAACTGTTCCTTTTGAAAGATGGTTCCAGTCCCTGATTGTCTTGGGCAGGAATGAGCTGCTCCTATACTGGCTTCTTGCTGGTATGAGCCTGAATTGCCTGTCATGGCCTCGTCGCTGTCTATGGGGGAGAGGGACGAGTTTCTGTTTAATACTGGAACAGTCTTTGGTAGGTTGTCACATAGTGGTGGGTAGGTTGTCACATAGTGTTGGGTAGGTTGTCACATCATGTTTTATTTATTTACCGCTTGTTTATAAATGTGTATTTAAACAAAATAAAGTAATTGGTAATCTGCATTGCTTAGATCTGAAATATGTTATGTAAACTGTAATTTCTTGACTAATTTTAGACTAAAGAAATAAAGATAACAAATTATTTATTAATATTATTTTATTTTATTAAATTAAGTATTCTAAAAGTGTGTAAATAGCATTGAGCTATTCCACTAAGAAGAATTTCAAATCTTACATTTAAAAAAAGTTAAGGCATTTTAAACTTTTAGACTACTAGACTACAGCATTCGAATTTAGTCAATATTAATATTATAATGTCCACTAAAAGTTATTGTTACCATTGTGCTATAGTGACCACCGAGAGTCATTGCCATCAAGTCTCAGAGTTATTGTAATCATGTTGTGTTACTATCAATAGGTCCGTGTTATGTTATGATCAATAGGTCCAGGTTATGTTACTATCTATAGGTCCGTGTTATGCTACTATCAATAGGTCCGTGTTATGTTACTATCTATAGGTCCGTGTTATGTTATGATCAATAGGTCCAGGTTATGTTACTATCTATCGGTCCGTGTTATGTTACTATCAATAGGTCCGTGTTATGTTACTATCTATAGGTCCGTGTTATGTTACTATCAATAGGTCCGTGTTATTGATGAGAAGCGATACAAGAGAGTGTATGAAGACATCATGAAAAAATTGGATCGTCTTGAAAATGACTATTTACCACAAATCAAGATAGATAATACTGATGTAAGTACAAGATAGATTATAATGATTTGAGCTCACTAAACTAACCACTAGCGAAACCTACATTCAGTTTTCTTTATTTTTAAGGAACTGTAGAAACAATTTAATATTTTTAAGATTTTGATATAGTTTAAAATACAACTGGTAAAATGTTTGAAATTGAAGACTTAGTTAAAGTCGAACAAGTTATCACAAGTGTACTGTATAAGTCGGAATATTCCGTCATTAAAAGTTGAAGTGAAAAACTTCAAAAATTTTAATATTTTCCACATGCAGCTCATTTTCAAGGATGTGAAGTTCATAGAACCACAGATAAAGGTTGTGACTGTAGCAAACATAGGTCAGGTGAGTCTGAGGTTATTTCAATTACCTCTACATAGGCCAGGTGAGTCTGAGGTTATTTCAATTACCTCTACATAGGCCAGGTGAGTCTGAGGTTATTTCAATTACCTCTACATAGGCCAGGTGAGTCTGAGGTTATTTCAATTACCTCTACATAGGTCAGGTGAGTCTGAGGTTATTTCAATTATCTCTACATAGGTCAGGTGAGTCTGAGGTTATTTCAATTACCTCTACATAGGCCAGGTGAGTCTGAGGTTATTTCAATTACCTCTACATAGGCCAGGTGTGTCTGAGGTTATTTCAATTACCTCTACATAGGCCAGGTGAGTCTGAGGTTATTTCAATAACTTTAGCTCTTAGTTGGTTTTGGTCCTTTATTTACATATTTTGTGTTTTTTTAATAATGCATAAAGCCATGGAAAGCTAACAGGTTTTGTCTCAGTAAATTTTGAACTGTTAACAATAACCTCACTTTTTTAATTGGCAATTTATTAGGATTGCCCTCTATATTATTCCTATTATAACAATTATTTGGATTAAATTTTCATGTTATTCTTCAGATTCCAGTTGAGTTTGAATTTATCAATAAGCTGGATGACCCAACTTACTGCAAACCTTGGTTAAAAGTCACTCCATGCAAGTCTGTCATCTTATCTGGTAAGAACTCTGTCCCTCACAAAGTCTGTCATTTTATCTGGTAAGAACTCTGTCTCTCACAAGTCTGTCATCTTATCTGGTAGGAACTCTTGTCTCTCACAAACTTGTGAGTGAACGCAAACCTAATTGTTGACATCCAATGGTATAAATGTGAACCATACAATGTACAGATCTCACACCAGTAGCAGATCCCTCACACTTTTCTTTAGCTCTGCAGGATTCTTAGTCTTGGACTTGGGAGATTTTGTTCCACAATGACTTCACTAATTTTTAATATAACACCCCATTCTAGGCATGCAACTTGGCAATATATCTGTCTATATTACGCTCTCTGAATTTTTGACATCCAACACCATGTACATGACCCACACATTGTGCTCATTCCACACCATAAACATGACCCACACATTTTACATGTACCACACCCTGTACAGGAATTCCAATGCCATGTATATGACCCACACATTGTATTTATCAAACATATTGTTCAATATAATGCAAAGCTATTCTTTGTATTGATTACAACATCTGTTCAATAATTAATTTATTAACACTGACACATAGTTTCTTTACAATATTCACTTGCACTCTTTGCGGTGATTCAATGATCGTTATTTGTTGACCGGCAGGTATTTGTTGTGAAATTCAGATAGAGGTTTATGTCGATAAGATGACCGCGGCCAAGCTCAACTCTGGTGAAGAGAAACTTGAGGACATTTTAGTTCTGCACTTGTCTGGTGGGAAGGATTCCTTTGTATCCTTGATCTAAGTTTCATGTTGAGTGGTCACCAGCCTCCCAGCACCAAGTGGGGGATGCCAAGAGTTAATTAATGAAAATTAATTTATTTAACAGTTAAACCACTCTTTACATTCAGAACAAACATTCTTAAAGACCCCTCTTTCCCCTTTAGATTGTACTTATAAATGTATGGTCTTAAAGCACCATCAACAGCTCTTTACATTCAGAACAAACATACTTAAAATGTATTTTAAAATGTTTCAATAAAAAACTTCATGACATCAGCTCTGGTTTCACTATAGTTTGGAATGGATTGTCTTGCATTAAGTTAAGAAACATTTGGTTGCATTCAATGATTATCATGTCCATTCATAATTCAATGCACTGAGATATTTGTAGATGTAAAGTAATATCTTCAAAATAAAATTGTTGTCAGAGCCATCAAGTCAAAAAATAAATTGTTGTGTTTGGGACATGGAAAATGTTTGATTCTTAACCCTGACAAGATAACCGTGGGAGGGAATTATCTAATCAGCACATTTGGATCCTCTATAGAAGCACTTGTCCAGTTGCATGGTCCCATCCGGGAAGTGCCAGTAGCAGAGTTAATACAGATAGTAAGTACACACATTGGGGTACAGAGTCTTGTCAACTTTATGCAGCAGTAATGTAAACAAGTTTTGAAACAGCTGTTCTTCCAACATAAAAAATATATTTAATGTCTTGTGGCTTGTGAGCTTTGAAGTCAGAATAGTTTTAGTGGATTTGTGATTGTGTTGTATGAGAAAATGTATTTTTTTTAAATATTATTCTATTCTCAGACTTAGAAGAAAAAAAATTTGTATGTGGATAAATATATTCAAAATTTTTGGATCCATGCCACTTGAAATGTGTTAACTGAATTTATGTTATAGTAAGGCGGGTTATAGCGTGGTTCCACTGTATTTTGTTGACTCAGTTGAAATATCTAATGTTATGACATTCTTCAATCTTTTTCTGTAAATGAACTTTACAGCACCGTCTGTTGGCTGCATCGTTGCTGCTAAGGGTGTACATTTTAAAAAAATATTTTGTTTGCAAGATAGCAATTCTTACATCCATTTAATTTGTATTTCCTACCAATATAATTGATATCCTGTGCCCTACAGTCAAAACTATACTTCCAAGCTTTAAAAACAACTTAACAGATCCTCCATGGTCTAGACCCGGGCAATTGTTTCTAATAAAACCAATAAAGTTGATCACGTTTTTGACGGCACTAAATGTCATTGACAGGAACAACCTGGCAGTTTGAGTCTAGTTGATATAACACAAGATGGCGGCAGGCTGTACATGGTGCCAAAGGAAATATGGAAAATGGTGGATTTTCTGCACAAGCATGGCTTGGACAAGGTCTGTGCTTTAACAAAAAAATAACTTCATAAAAATTAGCCAGTATTTATACATTTAAAAGGTTTTTTAATTATATTTAAATGATATTTTGCACTCCATGCCCCCCCCCCCCCAATTGCCTTTATGACGCTGTCACAGTTTTAAGTTTTGGTTTGCTCGAGAGATTTTAAAGTAAAGTTTTATTTAAATAATATATTCTTTTTTTTTTCTCCAAGACTTTTAAGTGCATCTCTATGTTGGTCTGCTCTTTTAAGGCCAACTGCACCCGCAATCAAATGTTTAATGCTATCCAGTTTCAATATGTCTCTGTTTGCTAATGTTTGAACCGTGTGTCTGATGTCATCACTCTGTTTGCTAATGTTTGAATGTGCATCTGATGTCATCACTCTGTTTGCTAATGTTTGAATGGGTGTCTGATGTCGTCACTCTGTCTGTTTTACAGGAGGAGCTTTTCCAACAGCCGGGAAGAAACTCTGAGATTCAAATCATCAGAGACTGTCTGGATACAGGGAAACCAGAGAACATTTGTATCCTTCTCAGAAAAATACAATATTGATTTTCAATCTGACTTGGTCAAAATAATACTGGTGTACTCTAACTAGATCAGTGTAGCATTGGTGTACTCTAACTCGATCAGTGTAAAATTGGTGTACTCTATCTAGATTAGTATAATGCTTGTTTAATCTAACAAAGTATAATATAAAACTTGTCTATTCTAGCATACTTCTAGATGTTTGAAATATTTGAATGATTGATCAAAGGATAAACAGTAAGAGGTGTGGAAGAAACACACACTGTAACCCATCTGGGGCGTTTCATTTGTTAAACCATTTTGTTAAAAAAAGTTTGGATATTCAGGGGTTTTTTGGTCAAAGGTTAACGCTTGTAAAGGCCAATTTTAATTATTAAGCTCAATCAAATATGTGAGAAATCTCTTTAACACCGGACCAGCTGACAGCTTGAGTGTCCACTCAGTGGCAGAGTCCTTGTTGCTGTTTCTCGAATGCCTCGCTCAACCTGTTATTCCATTTGAGTTTTACTCCAGGTGTCTTTCAACGTCCAACAACCTCCTGCTCAGTAAACAGGTAACAATTACTTTTTTTGTTCAAGTACATCAGCAGTTTAGTCAATCATAAGGCATTTTATTTCCCTGTGTCAGATCAGATTTTTTTAAAAATTGTCCGCACATCACCTTCATCCTAGTGACTCCCTCCCTGTTCTTAAATTTAATAACACCTGATGACTAACTCAAAATAATTTCCCCACTCAGTACTTACAGTGTGTGACTTGGTTAATTATGAGTGGTTAATTGTAACATTCCAATATTTTTTTAGAAATGTTTATGTTACAAATGATCTGTTTCTTTCCATTGAAACTTTGACCTAGTTTTCTGTAACTTTGACCTGCAGCTCGTGTCTGGTCTCCCAGACTGCCATAAAAATACGTTCCTCTACATCTGTGCATTCCTACGTGAGCTGCTTTTATATGCAGACAAGAATGGTCTGGAAATCAAGTTTTTGGGTATGATTCTGTCTAGGGGTGTGCCGGATCCGTTTTTTCCAACCGGATCCGGATCCGGATTTTCTTATGCGAAATCCGCCGGATCCGGATTCCGGTTTCTCCCGGATTCCGGATTTTGGTACTATTGGTAGATACTTCGGTAAGTCAAGGTGGACTACTACTTTTTGTGTATGGGAATTCGCAATCGGCGCCAAAAAATCCGAGTTTTTAATTTTCCGATGTGTGTGTCTATTTATTATTAAATTAGTACTTTCGATATATATTTGAGTTCCGTTCCATTTGGATAAGTGTCTTACGAGAGACGCCATGTTTCTACGCGTTCGCAGCAGGTCATGCAGCTCGCTCAACCTAATTTCGCCATGGGGTTGGCCACGCCCCCCTTTTTAATGGCGGAAGTTGACGATACTTAGGAAATATTAATTTATTATCACTATTTACATCAAAATAATTGATAACTTGTGTTTCAGAATGCATTTAAAGACATTTAAACTGGAATGTTTTAATTTGAGCTTTAACAACCCGGTAGAATCCATATTATAAATGATCAGAATTTACCGTGTGCAACACGTTGTCATTGGCAACCATTCACAGCCACTTGCATAACTGTATCGTAGTACTACCTCAGAGTTTCATTCATAAGAGTTTGCCGTGTGCAAAAACTATTAAACCATTGGTCAGGGAAAGCTTTAATTAATTATTCATGTGCCAAAGTTGAAAGTTTAAACTAAGTCTAAACAGTATTTTAGTGATAAGGCAGGGAATGCGTTGCCTTATATAAACTATATAGTCATTGCGCATGACGGGATTGGTGGAATGAGATCACAGAATGTGGAGATGCAGTCCATGTTAAAAAATGACAAACCAAGTCGTACTTTAAAAATTCATAACTTTAAAACTACAACAGCTAAAAATATGATTTTGGTGTTATAATTCTTTAAAAAATTACATCTTTTCAACTATGCCATTGGTTTATTTTTACAAAAAGTTTAAATTTTCTTATCAAAGTCCCTACACTATTGGCCACTATTAGCGGTGCTGACTCTAGCCTCTGGTATGTACGGAATATTAAACATTAAACAAGCTCAACGCTCGAAACAATCGATTAATGTATCGTGATCGTGTGAAATTCGGGAAAGAGAATTACTTTTATTTCAGATTATGATCCGGTGAGTCACAAAATCTGGCAAATTCCGAAATCCGGTATATTCCGGAATCCGGTTGTTCCGGATACATGTAAATCCGGCGGAACCGGATTTCACCGGATAGTGCAAAATCCGGCGGAACCGGATTCCGGACCGGGGTCCGGCACACCCCTAATTCTGTCTGGCGGTATTGCTGGATGGTCACTATTATTAGCTTGCAAAACTCAATAGAAAAAAAAAAGTATTTAGTTTTAATTTTATTTGTAAGGCAAGGTTTTTCACGAGATACGCCTAGACTGCTTGTATTGAGTTGTACCAAATGAGTTGTACAGTTTTTAAATGTAAGAATATCTAATTGAAAAGACTGATTTGTGTTTACTTTATGTTGCAGGGTGTAAATTCGCTTCTTCTCCTTCATATTTTCACTTTTATTGTGCCAGTAGTTAGTAGCTCATTGCTTCACTTTAAATGTATATTACACGTTTGTATGTAATTGTAACCAAACAATGAATGTAACCAAATTCTTATTACTACGTTTCAGCTACCATGTTTGGTGAATGCATGCTGAGGCCTCAGAAACAATTATTCACATCTGCATCCTCAAGGGAAGCCGTTGTGAAAGAACGGAGATCAAAGCTTCGCGAAGAGGAGGCGAAAAAAGCAGCTTTCATGTATCATTTCCTGAGCCATGACATTGAGCTTTTATAAACGAAAAAAGAAATACCTGATGAAGTGTTGATGATGTGCCATGAGGACTAGCCAGTGTTTTATAGATCTTAATGTCCCATTAGTTTCTGTAGAATGACTGGCTCCTGCATTGTTGTTCAATCAAGTGAATTAATGCCTAGATTTGTGTTGTAGAGCCTTATTTATTTACATGGCTGCAAAAAAACTAGTTACGGTTGTTGACTTCTGTTGCAGCATAAATAAACCACATATTATTTCAGTCTGCTTTCATATGAGCCATATTGGCTAAAGTAGAATTTCTTTACCTTCTTTGGCTTACAATTTTTTTTTACAAGTTTAATATCAGGTTTTTCTTGCAAGCTTGTAAACATTTTTTTACAGCACAATTTTTCTAAGTTGTTAATAAATACCTGAATCTTTATTGTTGTAGACTACAATTAACTGCAAATATTGGTCTCCAGAAATGGCCAGTTTTCCCTCTGTGTGAGTTCACCCTTTGTTATATCTGTTATATATTCATTGTATGTTCATAAATGCCACCTTAATTTGATTAATGATGATAATAATTAATTTTGTAAAAAATATTGTTGCTTTGTTGTGATAAAATTTGACTATTGGCATATGTGAAACTTAGTGTGTAAATTACCATGAGCTGTAACAAAACGATGAACAAAATGGTCACCTGAGGAGAAGACACTTTGAGGGAATATTTTTTTTATTTCAATTATTGTTTTTTTTATGATATATGAATGTAGACTTATGCCATATCTGTGTGCTTAAATGCCATGAATTGTCTAACGGTTATTGATTTATGGTTTTGTTAGACCACAGTGTAGTGGTGAGATACTACTGTTGGGAGCATGTAGGCAGTCAAATTTCATTTCCAGAGTGTTAAATCCTAGAACCTTGTCTTTGGCGTAACTGTCAGTATTAGGGCCCCTTGAGCTGTCATTACCTTTTCAAAGAGTGAAAAATTTGAAACTTTATTTATATTACATCTATGAATTATTTTTATAAATTAATTTCTTGCAAATATTACTGCATTCATGAAAAAGCTCTGTTTCCCAGCCCCCAAATATTCACCACTTTACAATAACAAGGGCGGGTTACTGTACCTGCCACAGAGGATCATTTTGGCTTCGTTGGTAATCCTTTCAAGTACCTGCTGATGCAAGTATTATTTTGAAGTCGCGGCTGGGACTTTGGTGCTAGAGGGTAACGCAGCAGCTCTCTAAACTGTGGAGCTCCAGCTGTCATTCCAGCCATCAAAGAGGCATTCCTGCTCTGAATTCACCTACCATTCGTTTCAATCACCCCCTCCCCCACCCCCGTGGTGTTGTTTTACATAGCCACATGGAGGGCTTTTTGTTTATTTCTATGCAGTTATTTATACCAGCACACCTTGGAATCAAGTTATTCTATTGATTTATGTGGGGGGGGGGGGGGGGGGGGGGAAAAAAAAAAAA